>VZTJ01004684.1:1283178-1351391 GCA_013397795.1 Orthonyx spaldingii
TCCATCCAGCCATCCATCCCTCCATCCATCCATCCACCCCTCATCCATCCATCCATCCATCCATCCATCCATCCCTCATCCATCCATCCATCCATCCATCCGTCCATCTATCCACCCATCCATCCCTCCCCACCCTGGCACAGTTGGTCACCTCTCCCATTTCTCCCCCTCTCTGCACACACGTGTCTGGCTGGCTGTCCCACAGCTCTCCTGGGACAGCTGAGGAATCCCTTGTGCCCTTCCCTGGGTGGATGCAGCACCTTCCCTGCTCATGCTTCAGTAGTTTCTCTGGAAATTATCTGGGGATATGGTCAGTCCCTGCCCTTGGCACTGACATGGAGCTGCCTGTCCCTCCCTGCTCCCTTCCCGAGGAACCGTGCACGGGTCCATTGCTTCCCCTGGGCCTGGCGTGAGGCAGGGCAGTGTCCAGCGGGCATGGAGCGCTCGGACTCCGCTCATTCCCGCGGGGACTCTGCCCTCCAGGCCGTGCTGCCGCTCAGGGAGTCCCGGTGGGCTCACCCCCAGAGGCCTGGCCCGCGGCGGGGCCGTGCCCGTTGCGCTCGGGCAGCGGCTGGAAGGTGAAGAACTGGCAGTGGCCCTGCTGGGCCGGGCTGAGCAGGGAGCTGCAGTTCCTGCAGTGCTGCAGCGCGCACAGCTCCAGCTGCGGCTGGCTGATCCTGCTCACGTAGCCGGGGCTGGGCGATGCCGAGGACAAAGTCCTCTGGCTGCCGCTCAGGAAGCTCCCGCTGTCTTCCAGGGAATCTTTCCGGGCGTGTTCGAAGGAGCAGCGGTTCCAGTTTCTGTAGCTGTAGGGCCACCAGCCCAGCTGCTTGCGCCGGTGGCACTGGCACCTCAGGATCTGGATAAAAGCCCTCTTGAACTCTTTGCTGGAGCAGGGGTAGATGATGGGATTCAAGCAGCTGTTGAAGTAGCCAAGCCAAAAAATCACCTTGAAGATCGTTTCAGGAGGCTTCAGAGCCGAAAACAGGGATCCTGTGCAGGGGAAACAAGCAGAGAACATCTGAGATAAGGGGTGTGTCTGCCTCTAGGAAGGGGACATGTTCATCAGATCACTGTTAGAATCTGTGGTTTAAAACTCTTTTACGCATATTGCTTTCAGTGTTGGTCTTGTGGTACTAAAGTGTTATTTTTAAAGCTAATAAGGAAAGGTTTCCCATCTGAAAGCTAAAGGAGCACATCATTGATGTAGGATTAAAAAGTAAGAAGCAGTCCTTGTGTTTATAGGTCCACACCTGCTGCAGGAACATCCCCTGATCCCAGAGACAGACAAACCTCCCTTGTCCAGGCTGTTGCACAAGGCACACAAGGAGTAAGGCTGTGCCCTCTTCAAAGAGCTTTCAAAGGTCATTTTTGAAGAAAAGTGTTCCCAGGCCCCCCAAAGAGAGCATTTCCAGACACACCTTATAACTTCTAATACATCCTTTGGTATCCTAAACACCCCTCCATTTATCCAGATTATTGTGAGAGTACAAACTTCCTGAAACCTGAGGTTAATTGGGGAACTTCCCATATCTCAGGCATTCATAAAAATGCTGTAACCCAAAAGAAGAGGGTTATTTTGTGAATACTTCCACTTCCCTTCACAACCAAACAATTTCCCTAACGGGACAACCTAAATGAAAAGCTCACACTGGAGAATCCACTTCCTGTACTTGCAGTGGTAATTGATCAGCTAAATTTAGCAAATGAGGCTGGAGAACAGAATGTATGAGATTTTTATGGCAAACAGGCACTGAGCTGGATCAGGTCTCAGCTGGGCAAACACCTCTGTGTCTGGCTCAAGTGCCCAAGGAGTGGGGTTTCAGGAGAGAATTCCTCTGTCAAAAAGTGGAGTCAGATTTGCAGAGCTTTTCCAATGGAAGGTGACACCCCAGCCTGGCTGGGAAAGAACCTTTTCCTCTGGAGCAGTTTGGGGTTTGCTGGGCTGTGAAAGCAGCTGAGTCAGTGGTGGCTGTCAGGATGCCGTGGAGGGGCGGGATGTGATTCTGGGCACATTTCCCATCTCACAGCCACGCAGAGGTCGTGCCTGGGGCCTCAAAACTATGCAAGAGCACTTCCTCTGCTCCTGGTGACAGCTCTGGGGTGCCAGCACCTCCAGCACGGCGTGTGTGGGGCCAGTGCTGGGCTGCTGATCCCTGCACGAAGGGTCCTGTAGAGCCAGAACCTCGGATTTTTATCCTGGCACAGTTTGGGAATGCTGCCAGCTCTGGCTCTGCCCCGGAGCTGAGGAACTCAGGGTTAACTGGAGAGTTTAAAGGAATTTCCTCACGACTCCTGCACTTCAGGGGTTTTTACAGAACTCCTGCAAGGTGAGCCCCTGTCCCTCAGGGTTGTGCTGCTGCCAGTGATCTGTAGGGTTTGACCAGAGGCTTTTCTGTGCAGCTGCTGCAGATCCTGCAGATCCTGCAGATCCTGCAGATCCTGCCTCTGTCCTGATGGTGCTGCAGGAATTGCAGAGCACAACCTGTCAAACATCAGAGAAACCATGAAACGCATTTGAAAAATTTCCAGCACAAACCAAATCAATGCAGCACCCAAAACTGTGCGTCCTGAATGTCTCTGGTGAAAGGTTCAGTGACAATTCCTGTGACTCCATGGAATGAGCCATTACATTCTTATAAAGCTTGAGGAAAAGCTGATCTAAGTCTATAACTGCAGCCAAAACGAGGAAGATGCTACAAACTATTCCCCATGCTCAGCTGTAAAACCTTTGCAGGGTTTATGTTGTAAGTGATAATTCCCTTCAGTTTAGGGAAAAGAGAAGCTCTGTGGCTTTACAAAACACCTACAAAGCACCATAATGTACCAGGAACATTTTGGAGCTCATACTGGTAAATTTCTTATATTTTACAGGCCAGATAAAATGAGTAAAAGTTTAGAGAAGAAAACTGGGAACCAATGCAGATAAATGAGCTGTGCTTCTTTAGTTTGTATTGCACAAGAACTTACTCCTGAATTTCATAATTTCAAAACCTTTCTATTATTATAACTAAATGCTGATCTTTAATTTTTAATTTTTTTTTTTAAATTAACTACAATACCTTTTATTTAGCTGCATTAACCTGTCAGGGGCAAACAAGTGTGGGCTGTTTTGATACCTTGATAAAATGTTAAAGCAAAGCCTCCTGGACACACTCTAAGAACCACATTGATATTTCCTGCTCTGATCTCCAACACCTCCCCACTGCAGTCTGACTGCCCTGTGCTGATTTAAATTGCTCTTTAAGATGCCTGGAAAATGTGCATGTGGTTCTCTCCTCAGTGATTTATTTGTGCTGGGGTGCCCAGAGGGATCTCCCTGCTCCAAGTGATTGCTCTCCTGGTGTTCCATGTTTAACAGCCTCACTCCAAGGGGATGTATTTTCTGCTCACTTTCATTTCTCGACACTAACCCTGTGATTTATTAATCACAGCACCACGATCCTCCCTCTCCCTGCACCACTGGCACCAATGAGATTCTTGCAAAGCCCAGATGGAGAACCGGAAATATTTCAGCAAATCAACTTGATCAGTTTTTGCCCACAGTCCCCAGGCTTGATGGAGCTGTTGAGCTTGGAGTTACACTGAGCAAGAGCAAATGTCATCAAAAGGAATTAAGAAGTATTTTATTTAGGAAGAACTAATTTCATTTAGGGTCTGACTGGTTCTTTATAATGAATGCTTTATTACAGAAAAAGTAAGTCAGGTCTCCTCAATGAAATTAGGGAACACTGTGGGAAACAATTTGCCATATTAATTCTGCTCACATATTCTGCAGGATAAGGGGGCAGAGCATCACTGAGACATTGAAATTCAGAGTCCACTGGAGTCAGGGAAGTCCTTGAAACCCTTTCTAAAGGCTCATAAGGACTTTAGTGGACCTGGGAAAAGTCCTTAAAATATCAGGGTGGGGAGCAGGAAAATCTTCTGGAATGGCTTAATCATTGTACTGTTAATTAAAACTCTGCACTGCAGGAGGTTTTAATTAAACATTCATTTTTAATGCATGGTGGGTTTGATATCAATTAAGTATAATAAATTACTCATGGAATGATCAGTTCTGCTCAGAATCAAGTATTTGATACTTAGATTAGATAATAACTGGGAGGAGTACTGTGAATTCCCTGGATTTAAGGACAACAAGTCGCTGTGGATGAGTTTGAGGCTCATTTCTGTGCCTTACAAAGGAATTGCATTTCAAAGTTTTCTAAATCCAATTTTGCTTAGATGAAAACACACCTAGGAGGACGTGTTTTCCAATTTCCGGGAATAAATACAGCATCTGGATTTATCACAGTACAATGGCCGGGGGTTGCTGAAGGTTTTACTGTGTGCCAGTGGATATTCCAGTGGGAAACTGGAGATCCACTGCACAGCTTTGTCATTGTCTGAAGACTAAAGAGCCACAAAATGTGAAACTCCTTGTCTCTGCTGATAACAGGCTGAAAGTGAAGTGTTTCAAAACCTTCTTGTTTGCACACCATAAAACAGAAATAGAGAATTGGTAATTAGTGATTGGAAGTTTAGGGTCAGGTAAAGGTGTCCTTGGAAGGCAATCCAAGGCCAATCTTCTTTCAGAGATTCCATTTTGGTGCAGATTGGAGCCATTCTGACTGGAGTTAAATGTGAGCTTTTCAAGAGAAAATTCCAAGGTTTTAAAAATCGCTCTGGTGAGGGAAACATTGCAAAACACCAAATGATAACAGCTGAGTTCTGAGGCAGGCAAAACAGGAAACTTCACCAACATCAAGCCCCGTCTCCATCTGTCCCCCAGGAGTCAGCTTGTGCAGGAAGGAGCATTGCTGGTCAGGGAATCTGCTTTATGATGGAACTTTGCCCTGGGACAAGTGATTGATCAGATCTGTGCTGTGTGACCAGCACGAGGTTTTCCAGGCTGGGAACCTCCGTGTTCCCGCTTCCTGTGATTCCTGCAGGAGCCACAACTCCTGGAAGCTGCTGGTGGCTGAGTTACACCCACTGTGTGCACAGCCAGTCAAATCCTCCCTGCAGGAGCAATAATCTGCCCCTGAGCAGAGCTGTTGGGAGTTTAGGAGGTGCTGAAAGGATGTGGTTGCCTTTTGTTTAAGCCTCCTGCAGCCCTTCTCGCCACGGGCTCAGCCAAGCAGTGCGCCAAGGCTTTTGAGCTAATTGGATTTCTAAAGCTCCTGATTTCTTCCCTTCCAGCATCCAGTGTTTGTTTACATTCCCCTGGACTTATTCAATATAGGAAAAAACCCCACAGTTTACAAACAGTAGATGATGAAGTGGAGAGGATGGTTATAAAACCGAGCGTTGGTCAAGCTGGGAGGCACTGCAGGGCTGCTGGAGAAGAGAGTTAGGATAACAGGGAAACAGCTGGAAAACAGTGAAAAAAGATCTTGAGAAATAGGGAGAGCATCCAAACTAAACAGAAGCAAATTCAATAAGGAAAATGAAAGGAAAACTGAATAAATGATAAGCAACAATGGGTAGCACACAGCTCTGAAGGGGTTGCAAGCCCGGCAGTCGTCATTGTCCAGTGCAGTGACAGGTGCTTTGTGAGCATCATGGCATCAGGGAATGTTTTGGGTTAAAGGGACCTTAGAGCTCATCCAGTTCCACCCCCTGCCATGGGCAGGGACACCTTCCACTGTCCCAGGTTGCTCAGAGCTCCAAGGTGTCCTGGTTGTGAGGAATTTATGTCCTAGGACTGACAACCTACAGCAGATGCCTCAGACTTCAGATGAACAAATCACTGGTATGAGAACAGCACGAACTTCATTCACAATGACTCAAATTTGAGAGCTTTTGAAAGGCTCCAAAAATAGAAACTTATCTGGAGTGGCCAAATTAAAACCAGGGCTTAAAATGAGTACAGAGAGGGAAGAGATCTGTTCCTAAACCCCAGGGCTGCTACACCTCCTTGCATTACAAGCAGTTGCAAGGCACAGCAGCTACATTTGATTTCTGAAGGGACAGTGCCTTGTATTTAATCACAGAATTACTGCCCTGGGCATCACCTCTCAGCCCAGATCAGCTTTGTGACTTACACCACTGAGAGAACTCACCTGTGGTTAAACTGTGCTGCCCTCAAACCAATGTGATAAAATCAAGATCAGTTTTGGTCAGAGTCTTGCTCAGTCTCTAAAGCTGATAGTGCATGGGCACAGAAACACAACATTGTTGTTGTTATTATTTAGTCCAAAAGAGTTACAGACTCTAGCAGCTCCTGACTAGACAGCACACGAGCCAAGATTATCCTTGTTTTGCAAAGGATTAGCTGATTAAGGGAGTCTAGAAAAGCTAATCTGAGTCTGCTGACATTTCATTTATTGTACTTATATATCTGCAATTACTGAACATGCTTTGGTGTTTTCTCTCCTTCTTGCTTCTGCCTGACAGCTGAGCCAATCTGTCTTGGCCATGGCTGGCAGGAAATAATTCCAGCATGGAACTGAACACCGTTACAGAGGTACTGGGGGAATTTCCAGCGTAGATTTTCTCTCCTGTCCCTCAGAGATGGATGGTTATTGCTCTCCAGTTTCTAGGGCTCACCTGGAAGCCCATCAGAACTGCACCAGATCTTGCAGTGGGCCATGGAGGAGTATTGTAGTAAGGACAGGAAAAACCTCCTGGCTCTTTGTTTCTGGCAGAATTTCACCCCGAGCAGCTGAGGCCCCGAGCTCTGGCCTGGGTGCTGTAGGGCCACCTGTGCTGGTGTCACTTCACTCAGTGCTGTCCCCATGGCCACTGACCCGAGCACTGCACCGGTGTCTGCAAGCCCTTCATGTCCAACTGCCCTGCTGAAAGCAGCAGAGATTCCCCTGAAATCCTCCCTTCTCTCCTGCCTTTGATTTCCAGAGTTGTGAGATTTCCTCTCACTGCCCAGTGGCTCAGTCTTGAATTTTTTTTCTTGGATCTCTGTGGCCACCTGACACAGGAGCTGCTGCCATCCCTGGGGCTGAAGAGTCAACACCGGTTGATTTCTTTGTATTTTTTTCTGCAGTGCTTTATGTATTTGTTTTTGTAACAGTCTACAGTAGGATTTCCTTTTGTTCCTCTGACAAACAAATCCAAATCTTACAGCGGAATTACCCTGGAATTTGTGCAGTTTCCCCTACCTCAATAACAAACAAGTTTGTTCTAATCCCCAGAAGTCAGTAAGTGACTGATAATTGATACCCTTTGCAAAGCAAAGGCTTAAACCAGGGCTTGAGGAGGCGATTTTTCCTACTATTAAGTAGGAAAATGAATCATCCTGAAATAATCTGGTGCTGCCCACGTGCCAAAACGCTCTGTGCTGCTCAGTGAATGCCCTCAGGATGTTTAATTGTCCAGTTCCTGCTGTCTCCTGTCAACTGAACTTTGCACAAGGATTGACCTGCCAGATTGCCACATCTCATTAATTTATCTGAATTCTGTAACTATTAACTCGAGGTCATCAATTCCAGAGAGCTGGACTGGCCAGGGAGGGGAGGAGGAGGCAAAAGAGGTGAAGATAAACCAGGCCTAAAGCCCTGCAGAGAGCAGAGCCCAGTGGCACCCACAGCACCAGACCTAAAGCCTGGAAGTGTTTCCCATGGAAACGAAGGGGCCTAAATTGGTATTTTCAGAGATTGGCCTGATGTAACATAAATCTACATTCTGGACTTCAATAACATTTTATTTTAAGAATAATTTTGTGTTGGCTGATCTAGAATGAGCAGAATGTTTTATGTTATTTTTTATTATTTCATAGAGAGGTTTCAAAAGCTTGATACACAGAGATAGTCCCACCAGGTGTAGCCTCATCCTGGGGCTCTTGGGACCTTCTCCCACTGCCAGTTAAGTTCTGAGAGTTTTGTTTCTCTTCAGTGGAGGGGCTCCAGGATCTGTGGGAGCAGGGGGATTTAGGCTCTGAACGGGGCAGTGGATACTGCTCCGATCTCCGCTGGAGTTCTGCAGCAGGCTGGGGAAGCGCCCTGGTTAAAGTGGTGGAGATGGTGAATTTTCCCTTTGGGAATGGCTGGGAGAAGACTGGGAAGCCTGCTCTGATATCTCAATTCACAGGAGTGACACTGAACCTCTCCTTATACCATCCTTCATTTTGTATTCGTGTTTTAAACAAAGGGATTGGCATAAAATTGGACACTCCATTGTTTAAAGGAGGCAGTTTTAATGAGTGTTACCTTAGTTCTGCAGGGCTGTAGCCTTTAAATGAAAGAATCTCTTTTACTCATCATTTATCAGCAATGAATATTTAATGTAGCCCCGCTGCCTAAGGAAGAATTTGTATGAAAGGGATGAAAAGAAACATTTATTTTAAAAAAGCAAGATATTTACTCCTCAAAGTTGAGTCACTGAATTTATGACCCAAGAAGTTGTCTCAAAGACACAAATGTCTTTAGTTTAGTTTTTATGTTGAATCACAAATAACTGTGAGTGGCAGGATGACTGTTTGCACAGGCAGGGATCTTTAATAAATGTGTGCAGCCAGGATGTTCTGTAGCTCCGTTGCTGTCTGGAAAGAATATCCAATACAGGAATAACCCAAATTTCTCACATGATTCTCCTCAGTCCCAGTTCTGCCTCCCCAGCACAGCTCAGTGCTCCAGAACTGACTGGGGGTAATTCTTGGTGCTGAGAATTGAATGCTGCTCAGTGCCTGTGGTGCCAGGGCTGCAATTCCAACCTGCACTGGATACAGAGCTTGGGATTTTTGCTTGAAAAATGCTCTGGAAGCATTGGTATTATTTATTTTCATTTTTCCAAGCAATCTGCCTGCTTTCAGCACCACAGCTGTTCCCAGGGCATAGCTGCCACCTGATGGAATTCCTGTGGCTGGAATATCAAATGGGGAGCTGTGGAATAAATTGAAATGCCAGACTGGAAGAAGAATAATTCTACCTGGGGAACTCATGGAATTGCTGAGAATACCAAGGAAACTCTGCTACATCTAAGTAGGTTTGTTCAGACTTGGGGCTGGGGTGCTGCAGAAATAACATTTACCAGCTTGGCAAATGCTTTGTGGTTGGATCCACAGATATCCAGAGCTGCTCTGCCAACACCCTCCTGCAGTCATGGAATTACTGAGGGAAACAGGGAGCAGGAAAAATAGAAATATAAATAGGAACAATGCAGACATGAGGGTGTGATTTGGGTTACTGGGACAAACAGAAGGTGTGAGAAAGGGAAGCTGAGGAAGAAGCCTGTCCTGGCAGGAAGGGGAGGTGTCTCAGCTGGACAGCCCAGGAACCAATGGAGAGCTTGGAAAACCTCAGCACCTTTTGGATTCTATTTTTGCCTATCCCAGAAACTGATTTCATACCACTGGCTGCTTGTTGAAAGTGTTTTTAATAGCATTTCACTGAACTTTGTGTCTTCAAGACAAAAAGAAAAAGATTCCTGGTGAGAGGAGTGCAGCTCACAGCTCGTTAGGAATTCTTTCTCCGCTGCAGTTGAGAACAGCTGCATTGTGCACGGCAGGAAAAGGACTTTTCCCACCTGTCCTCGTGAGCAATGCTTGAGTCACGCCTGACATCCTTAATTGACTCTGCCCTGATACATAGAGGTAAAAATACAGAGGGCTGGAGAGTGCTGAATCATAAATTAAAAACGATGTAAAGAGATCAGGGACACGGAATAAACCCAGCCTACCCCTAGTCAGCAAAACAAAGGGAAAATCCTGTGGAAATGCATTTGGATACTGTGTGGGATACTGTGGATGCCCTCCTTCCCCCCTGTTTTAGCCAGGGGGTTTCTAGCAGAAACAGGATTCCAGCAGTCTCAGGGCACTGCCAAGAGCTCATCCCTGCAGCTCTTCCTGCCTGGGCTCTGGGGTGCCAAGTGTCCCCACACTGGTGGGTGTTTTGGGGTCCCCAGCCCTGCTCTGGGGTGTGTTGGGGTCCCAGCCCTGCTCTGGGGTGTGTTGGGGTGCCAGCACTGGGTTTGCCCCAGCCCTGTGCCAGCCCCGGGGCTGTGCTGGAGGCTCCAGCCCGTCACCCAGTGCTGCCTCAGACACAATTTACACAGGAGATAAAATCATCCTGGTAAGCAATAAATTCTCCCTCAGGCGGTTAAACAGCCACTCACTGAACATCCCAGAGAGCCCAGGAGCTTTGAAATGACTTCTCAAAGGGAAAACTGACACTTGTTCAGGAAACCGGTTCCTCTCTCCCTTTGCTCCCCTCCGTGTCCATAATGGTTTTTTGCTGGGCTGCTCCACATCTGTGCTGGGTGAGGGGTGTCAGCCCCTGGCTCCTGCCACCTACACTCATGAGCTGCTGTGTTCAGAGATGCTTTTATCCTCCAGTAATTCAAAATCAACGAGGGAATCTGCCTTATCAGGGGATCATGACCTACCAGGTACACATCTAGTACTACTCTGTATGGTGGAAATATATTTCTATCCACAGCTGGGTATTTTTGCTTGTTTTATGTTACAAACTTCCTTTAAGAGCCAGCACAAGGACTTAAACTTCTGTACCTATAGAGAACTTTACCCACGGTTTTCCTTCTGTTTGGAATTTTTCACATCTCTAACATGACCTTTATGCAAGTCTTGAGTCATAAAGATTTTAAAATTCAGTACAATAAGCTAGAGATGACAAAGTTGCCCTGAAGTAACTGAAGCAGCAAAGATTCTATATACAGAAATTATAGTTTTATAACACTTCACCAGGACCAGGCTGCTGAACTCAGTTCAGTCTTCTACAACAACCTCTAAAAATACTCGCTTACCACTCAATCAGAAATGTTTTGCTTGGGTAACTAAGTAAACACAAATTCAGAACATTAATAAAGGCTTTTCCTCCCCTTTCTTTATCCACCTCTTTCCATAATTAGGTTGCGAGATTGTCTCAGAGAAATGAATTTTGGACAGACATTTCTGAGAGCTCAGTAATTGAGTAGCTCGAGATACTCCCCTTCAGAGGTATTGCTCCTATTAAAACAAGTACAAGCACATTTCACATGGCTTTGGGGACACTGAGCAGTGTGGTGAGGCTACACCAATGCTCGAACAATATTTTAAAGTTGAAAGTGAATGAAGTGGCTGCCAAAAGCTCCCATGGCAGTGTCCAAAATGCCTGAACTAAGATCGACTGCCACCAATGAGCACCTTCCTTGGGGGTCTGTGGGATCGCCGTGTCTTTGCTTTTGGGATTTGATCAGTAACGTCTCAGCTGAGAACTAGAACTTATTCAGCTTCCCAAAGCTCAGGGGAGTTTTGCCCCTCACAATTAATTAAGTTCATTTCCAGTTAAGACACATAATAATGCCAAAATCCTACAGTGTTGTATCCCAAACCTGGGGCGGTGACCTGAGCCCCCAACACTGCAGTGCTGCAGCTCTTTCTGGTCTTGTCTACGATTTGGGGTAAAGCATTTTGGTAAAGTTTCTGAGCCCTAATTCAATTCAAATGAGCAACATAAAGGATTTAGGATAGAAACTCTGGAGATATTGTCCCCTGGAGTGACACCTGCCCTGAGGACTCCAGGTGAGCAGCTTTGTGCAGCTGCACACTTCCCAAAGTTCCAGTGTGACTCCTTGCACATCAGGAGTTCCCTTCCTTTCATTCCCTTCCTTTCATCTGCTCACTGCAGCTCCTTCTCCTTCTCAACCATCTGACTCCTTTCCAGGATATTTCTGTAGGATCCCACAAACCCAGCCCAACACCTGCCCTGGCAATCCCCCTTCCCAACTCACCCAGTGGCAGGACAATGAAGAAGGGGAGCCAGCACAGGATGAACATGCCAACCACAATTCCCAACGTCTTGGCCGCCTTCTTTTCTCTGGAGAATTTTAAAAGTTTGACAGCTAAGGAGTTCCTGGGATTGTGACCCTTGGATTTGGTGTTGTTTAACGTGTCCTCGTGCTTGTAATGAATCCGTAGGGTCAGCTCCTGGGAGTTGGACATCTCCTTCATCACCCCAGCTTCCAGGTTCCTGGTAGTCCTTTTGGCCACGATGTAGACCCGGCAGTACATGACGAGGATGACGATTAAAGGGATGTAGAACGAGCCCAGGGAGGAGAAGAGAGCATAGAAGGGCTCCTCGGTGATGCGGCACTCCCTGTCGTCCTGCGGGGCCGGCTCCTTCCAGCCCAGCAGGGGCCCGATGGAAATCACCATGGACAGGACCCAGACGCCCAGGAGGGCTAAAATCGCCCTTCTCCTGGTGACCAGCGTGGGGTACTGCAGCGAGTAGCGCACCCCGATGTACCTGTCGATGGAAATCGCACACAGGCTCAAAATCGAGGCTGTGCAGCACAGCACATCCACCGCTGCCCAGATGTCACAGAATATCCTCCCCAAAACCCAGTAGCCGAGCACTTCCAGCGTGGCAGAGAACGGCAGGACGGTGAAACTCAGCAGCAAGTCTGCTATGGCCAGGTTAATGATGAAATAGTTCGTAGGGATCCTTAAATGTCTGTTGCAAGCCACAGAGAGGATTACCAGGATATTTCCTATGATAGCAAAGAGAATAAAGGCACCGAGGATCAGCCCCACAACGATCGCCCTGCTGGTGGCCAAGGCAGGTGAATCCAGGTGGCTTCCCGTCTCGTTGGAGTTGTTTGCAGAAAAATTGCCATTATTTAGTGCAGAGCCTTTGAAATATCCCGGTATCGATGTATTGGGTTTATCACCAAGGTAGGCATTCATCTTATAAATCATCCTCCATAGCAAGCCGGGGTTGTGTCCCTCGGCGAGTCAGCTCAAAGTCACCTCTGGACCCGCGAAGTGGCTGCAGAGCCGCGGGCAGTGCGAGGAGGAGAATTCATGTCCCCGGAGAGCCCCGGCACGGAGAACCTGCCCGGCGCGGGCAGCCCGGGGCCGCCCCAGTCACCAACACGCGGCGGCTCCGGGTTCCTTCATTTCCCATGCGGAGCCGCTGGAAGCGGCAGCAGGGATCTGCCGGGAGCCGGGGGAGCTGCGCTGCTGCCGAGCCTGACACGGGGCGGGCTCAGCGCCGGCCCCGCAGCGGCCGCGCCGGAGGCGGGGGGACCGACGGACACAGGGACGGAGGGACAGAGGGACAGAGGGTTGGCCCCGGGTCCCTGCGCGGCCGGGGGCGGTGGGCGGCTCCGCCGTGCGGGGACAGTGCGGTGACCCTGCGGTGGCGGTGCGGGGCTGGGAGGGGTCTGTGCGGTGCCTCTCGGTGCCTGGGCAGGGACAGGGCGGTGGCTGTCGGTGACAGTGCGGCGGCTGTCGGTGGCTGTGCTGGGACTGTGCGGGGACAGCAGCGAGGGGACAGCAGTGAGTGAGGGGACAGCAGTGGGGACAGCAGTGGGGACAGCACTAGACGGCAATGCCGGCCAGGCGACACCGGGGGAACATCGCGATCTTAACTCAGCGTTTGCCACAGGAACCTGCAGTGCACACCTGTAAAAAACCAGTTGCATTGTCTGAGAAAAACGATCCTTGGTGGGACGTGATGAAAAAAGCAATTTCGGGACAAAGTGATCTGTTGCCCTTTTGCCCGTAAAGGAAATATATTTATTTTGTGAGTCACGTATCATTTTAGAGAGCTAATCATCTCCTAAGGACAAATGGCTTGGTTCCAGAAGTCCCTGGTTTAATTGTACTATTCATTATTCAGTATTACTATTCAATATTCAATGATGGCAAAAAGTTTGTTTGAAATGGTAAAAATTCTGTTAATAAAATAAAACTGTAACAGATCAGCAAAATCTTGGCGTTGTTCTGTACTCCCGTACTGGGCACATCTGTGGCTTCTTCTCCTCTTTTCCACCTCTGTAACTTTTCCCAGCAGGGTTTACAATGAATCCCAGCCCTGAGCAGAGCTGAGCACCCCAACCCACAGCCCAAGGGAAGGCACAGAAAAGGATTTACTTTAGGAAATGCTTTACCTTTAGTAGTCCTGATGCTGAAGTACCTTTCTGTGTCTTTGCCCAGGGCTCTCAGGTCACTGAGGCTGTTGTTAACTCGTAGCTCTGGGAAGATTTATCCTCTTACAGTAGTCTATAAAGCAAAATATAAGTAACAGCTGATTTATTTTTTAGATAATGTTGAAAGCAGTGGTTTTTTGGTTTCTTCATCTTGTGAAGCTTTGGATTACCAGGTGGGGAGAAATCTCTGATCTTTAAAAGTCAGTGCCATGAAAAACAAAACGTGAGAGATTTGCTGAACATAAAACTGCCAAAATCCTGTTCTCAACTTTCTGTCATCAGATTATGTCCCACAGCTGTCGTCTGCTGTACTCTGGGTTACACTATATTGATATTCCTGTTACAAAATGTACTGTGTTTAAAATAAAAGCTTCATTTTTAATAATGCAGCTATGGCTGAGAGTTGCAGCTGACTGCTGGTTTTAAGGACAAACCATGTAAACAAAAGTTGAATTTTACTCAGGGACTGTGTGGCAGATGTCGGTGTGGCCCTTCCCAGCAGCAGGGCTGAGGCAAAGCATTGCTGTTCAAAAACTTCCCTTTGAAACGTTCACAGGGATGACAGGATAATGTCATGGAGTCACTGCAGGGGAGAGGAACAAACACTGGATTTATGAGTTTCACCTCAGCTTTGCTGCCCCTGCTCTGTCCAGGGCAGAGTTTGCAGTGCTGCTAAAGGCAGCAGAATCTGGGGCTTGGGGCGTTCATCCCTCACACTTCCAGTTCCTGCTGGGCCCCACTCTCAGTTCTGTTTGTGGTTTCTCACTGTGTTTCTCTGCCTTGTCAGTGAATGCCTGAGGCTGGGGGCTCTGTCCTGGGGTGGTCACAGCCCTGCCTGGCCAGGGGTGACCTGGTACCCCCCTCAGTGCAGCCGTGGGAGCACAGAGGGCACGGAGCCACTGCATCCTCCCTCTCCAGGGGGTTGAGCTGCACTGACTAAAAATGGTTTGATTCGATCATTAGGTCCAGACACAACCCTGTTTCAGCCTTTGGCACGTACAGAAATGTGATCAGTGCAGAATGTGGAGCGGCTGGATAAGGAAAGCTCCGTGAGGGTGTGAACTGCTCCGCTCCGGCTTTCAGCTGGCATCGTGTGGGACGTGCCCGGCCTGCCAAGGGTGACAGAGTGGCCCGGAACTGCTGCCTGCCTTTGGGTACGCTCCAGCCAGGCTTTGCAGTCCCAAGGAACCAGATCTTTCCACGGCCTTTCAGCAGCCACTTCCAGGAGTCAGCTGGTTCCAGGACACGGTGCCCACAGCGGTGGCAGGAAAGGGCAGAGGGAAGGTTGGACTAAAACCTTTGCTCAGTCCTGGGACCAGTCTGCTCCCCTTCCTACTGCTGCTTTCTGTGCCCCTCTGGATGAAAGAACAGCAGAGAAATCCCATTCCAGGGGTCGGAGGAACACAAAGCTGTGGCTCATCTCCCACAGCCCCTGGAGGAGTCTGCTGTGTTCTCACAGCCCTGTTTACCAGGCTGTGCAAAAACAAACTGGCTGAATAATCATGAGCCTGAGCTGATGAATGTTCACAAATTGCTCTGAGATCTTCAGCAGCAGGTGCTGTAAGAGAACCAAATGTGTTGAAACCCAGCCATGAGCAGTAACTCTTTACCTGCCTTGGGATGGGGGATGGAATAGGCACTGTGAGAGAGGGGGACTTTTCCTGCCGAGTGCAAGGTGGCACTTGGAGCCAGTCAGAAACACCTGCTCAGAGGAGTGCGGATAGGATTCGTGCTGAGTTGCTTTCATTCGGATGAATTGCAGTTTTCAATGAAAAAGTGAATTTAATAGCCCAGAGATTCTAGTCAATAATACTCCAGTAATGCTCCCAGAGTCATTTCTCATTTCTCCTTCATTGAAAGAGGAGCCCTTGTGCATGGCTCAGCTTTGTAAGGAGCTGTGTGCCTTTTCCTCATTTGCAAAGGGATTTAAAATATGTGCTGGCATTTGGATCTGATTCTGAGACCCAGCAGAGACACTCCCAGGGCACTTTTGCAACGCTGCTCCTGACTGGGCATGGGGGTAGGAGCTGATCCAGGGTTTCAATGAGAATATCTCAGTACAGTTTTATATAATCCCTCTTGAGTGTTTCCATCTCACTTCTCTGCTATTTTCTCTCATATGAAAGCATTACCAAGGAGGGGAGTGAGGAGTGGGCTTGGGGAAGGCTTTTTGTGTGGTTGTGGGTGGGCATTTAGATTTGTGTGATGAAGAATTGTACCTGCAGCTCTGAGCACCCGTGAGACTGTTTGGCTCTGGATTATGTTCAATACAGACCTTCTCTGTAGAGGGGGTCCTCAAAATTATACTGATAAAAAGATGAAATTTGTCTGCTTTTGATAAAACTTCAGTGTGAGCTGCAGAGCAGCACTTAATTATTGCTTGCTTTATTAATTACAGTGGTAATGTTGGTACTGTACCATTGCCCAGCTGTACGAGGCTCCTTCCTGAAGTCTTTTTTCTGGAAATCACTAAAAATCACAGACAGTGTCATCCACAAAAGGTATTTCCTTCATTTCCACTCCTGCTGATGAGCAGAACTTTGTCCTTCATGGACAAATTAGCCAGAATTATACAAACTCCCCGCAGACATTGGAAATACACTGGATTTTGGTTTCCTTACATTTCATGATTAAGTAGCAACACTTTTCCTTTGACCACACAAACCCTGAACCTCAGGAAAGGGAATTTTCGTGATGAGAAGGGAAAAAATACATTTAAAATGCTTATTTGCAGTTGTCCAATGGTGATATTTAAAGCCTTGTGGGTTTATTTCAGAGTAAGGGAAATATCTCCTAGGTTTGTATTAACAGCCAAGGTTATTAGCTGGAACTTGCCAAAACAGGATTGCACACACTTGCAATTTGGAATAATCTTTTTTTTCTGTAGTTATTCAGTGCTTGTCATTTTTATGCAAATAGAATTTAAAGAGCATTTTCTGGTCAAATTAACTAAAATACAATTATTTTTATGCTGTCAGGGTCTCTTAAATCCTCTCCCAGGCTTAGGTTTTGCAGGCCCATTGCCCACACGAGACCATGTTTTATCTCACTGTGCATTTCTGTCAGAGCTGTGCTGGAAACTCCCAAAATTTATCAGTAATTTAGCAGTTACTGATAGAGGATTTATCTCGGAGAGCGATGCCAGCAATGGTGGGGTAGGAAAATCAGTATTTGGAGAAAGTGTGTGCCTGCCTTAAAGAGAGAGGGAAGAGCAGGAGCAGGGCAGGTCCTGCCTGTCCTTTGCACCTTAGAAGTGCTGCTGGTCCTGTCCCGAGTGCCACAGCCCGGCCAGGAGCTGTCCAAAGCAAGTGCAAATCCCTCCTAAAGCTCTGCTAAACTGCCCTGAGGAAAGAGGATTTCTGCCTGAGCCCACGTGGAATCCAGCCTGATCCTGATCCCAAACCCAGTGAACTCTGACTGTGCAATCTTTCAGAATATTCATCCAAATTTAAAGGAATTTGAGGGAACCAGGAGAAGTAAAACAGTTCAATTTAAGGGAAACAGGAGAATGACACCAGGCTGTCCTGGAAGGATCCTTTCCTTTGCTCCACATTTCAGCTCTTTCAGAACTTGCCTCTTATAGGACAGAACGACAATGGAATGAATTGAGGTTTTAATCTGTCTGTTCTAGATCCTAGAAATTCAAATCAATACAGACTGCCCAGTTGTTTTAAAAAGGCACATGGCTGGGTACATTTATTTACATTAAATAAGTTGAACTTCATTGAAAATGTTGAACCTGAGATAGGAATTAAGTGCTGAAAAAAGAAAACCATTTTAAACACAGACAAAGCTCCTGTTTCTCACTGTCAGAAAACAACGTTGTACCAAGGGCTGAGCAAGATTAGGAGCAGATCAGAGGTTTTTGTGGCTAATGAAACAAGCCCTGATAAACTGGCTGGGGTGACCACAGTGGTGTAAAGCTCCACACCTCCAGAAATAAACTTGGAGGTAAATTCAGGCTCCTCATGCTGTCACAAGTCATTAATCTCATTTCTGTGCCTCCTTCTCAATCATTCCTTCACTCTAAGAATGGGGTACCCAGCCCAGAGTAAGACTTGTAACACAACAGAAATGTGGCTGGGAAAGGGATTTTTCAAACATATCTGAGCTGAGTGGCAATTTTGCTGTCTTGAGAGTTTTCACCTTCATCTTCAAGCATCAGAATACCTTAGAAACTCCTGGAAACTCCTCCTGATCTGTGCACCAGGATTATTTCTGTACCAAGGACAGATTTTTCTTTGTTTTTAAATACCCAGATGATTTATTCTGCCTCTAACAGGTCAGGCCAATTTGGGTCCCAAAGCACTGGGATATTTAAATTTCAAATTTCATTTTCCAGGTTGGACATTTGTGTGAAAGACCAATATTTTCTTCAAAAAAACCCTCCAACATAAACTCATTTTCCACCTCTCTCCATGTCACTCAGCTCTGATCGTGGTGTGCACAGTACTTAATTGCAGCTTTATGACATTTAGAACTTGCAATTGCAGCATAAATATCTTATTGCCAGTGAGTGGCTGGGAACTCACTGCTGGTAAACACTGAAATTCGTCTTGCAGGGGTGATGTACGAGCCCATTGTGATGTTTTGCCTTGATGAAAATGCCTGGGAGAGGCAGGGACTGACTTTTACATTTGCAGTAATACAGGCCTTAAAATACAGGCCAAGATCTTAATTCAGTGAGATTGATGTCAATCTATAATCTAATTTATATGTTCCTTTAAATAAATCTGTATTTAGATGTATTTCAGGAGATTTTTATTGGAATTAAGCAGCTTTTCTAACCTTGAAGCATTTTTGACACCTAGTTTTGTTGAAATATGAGGAGAAGAAAGTCTAAACTCCCTGTCTTGCTGCTTCCCTGCTCCCAGAGAAGCTGGAAATTTGTATTCCTCCTCCCTAGCCCAATAATTCCCCAGTCATTCCTTTGCTGAACTCATTGCAGTAAAAATAATAATAATAATGCTAAAGGGCAGAATTCCTTGGAGAAGGATTGCAAATGGACAGAAAGCTGCTTTTGGTGCAGGGCTGGGAACATCAGGATAACAAAGAAGCAAAGGACAAAGAGGAGCTCTTTGCTGTGCAGGAAGGGAATGAAAGAAAGAACTTTTGGGAACAATCAGCAAAAATCCAGGACTGTGACTTCTGCCAGATCTTCAAATGTGCCAGTCCTTAAAGCTGTGAATCCAGGTGGGAGAGGGAATTTTGCATGACCCCAAAGTCTGGAGAGAAAATGTCCCTTTTGTGTCTTCTCTTCTAAGGGAATCTGGACCCTCCTGTTACAGAGTGAACCAAAATATTCCTTTTTCTCATTATTAATACTCAGCTTGTGAGGCAGGGACTGAAGTGTTGCTGCTCCCCCTCCTTCACAGCAGAGTTTGAATGCACAAACTCCTCATCACACTTTAAATTATGCCTTCGTGGTTTCACACTCCTCAGAGCAAATTAAAGAAGCACATGCTACTCCATATTTTAGAGATGAGGTTAAGAGAGAAGTAAAATAATTTTTCCTTTTAAATTCAAAATTTAAATGAATTTTTCAGTGTTACCCATGCATCAGTTGAACTCTCAGCAGCCAGAACACAAACTACAGGTGGAACTGTGAGAACTTCAAAGAAAAGAATTAGAGTTTGACTTGTATTTTCTGTTAAATGAACACTGAACTCTTCTTTGAATTAATGTTAAATATTCATGAATCTGTTATTTTCCCCATATTTTGTTCTTGTGAGAAGCCATATAAGCAGTCTTTATTTCTCCAGAGGAAAATCAGGTGAGAGAAAACATCTGTTTCTCTCTTTTTCCTGTCAAGATTTGGAATAATTATATCAACTATTTAAGCAGCTGGGAAAGACCTAATTCTAATTAAATGTGCATTAGGTATGAAAGTGAACTGCAGTGTGTGGTAGGGGATGGCAGTGTGGGGGAACAATGGGAACAGCTTTAGTTGGTGGCACTAAACTGATCCCTGCTGCTTCCCACATTCCTGAGCTTTACCAGAGGGATGTGGGACATGTGGCTGCTGCTTTTCCGTGTGGGAGCACAGAGCAGGAGAGTGCAGATGGGTCTGGAATCACAGGGGGGCTCAAGCCAGGGAAATCCCAGAATATGGCAAAGGAGAGAAGGAAGAAAACTGCAGAGCACCTTGGCAGGTCTCGCTGGGATGATCTGACTGCTGGGAGTTCCTTTGGGGTTCTGGAATTCAGGAGCTCCAGAGGAGTTCCAGAGGCGTGCAGCCTGGAGTTCATGTGGGGTTCTGGAATTCAGGAGCTCCAGAGGAGTTCCAGAGGCGTGCAGCCTGGAGTTCATGTGGGGTTCTGGAATTCAGGAGCTCCAGAGGAGTTCCAGAGGCGTGCAGCCTGGAGTTCATGTGGGGTTCTGGAATTCAGGAGCTCCAGAGGGTGTGAGCAGCTCGGTGGGTCCGGGCTGGGTGGCCCGTGAGCTGCAGGGATTGCGTGGGTCGGGAGCACCTCCGAGTGCTCCCAGGGCTGGATCCATCAGACACAGCCAGGGATTTGTCATTTCCCACACAGAGCACAGAGCTGGGATCCAGGCACACCAGAGAAAAGGGCCTTTTCCTGGAAAGGTTTCCTACAACCTCCCGAGTGGCCACTCTGGGAATCTTTGCCGAGAGCAAAGCCCAGTGATGCTGCAGCTGCTCCAGGCCTTTGCCCAGCTGAGATAATGAGGAGGATTTTATTGGAATTTACATTTTTCACACGTTCATTCCAAGAGTTATTATTGTCAGAAGCCACCATGAGTCAGAAATAAAGGTGAGCTAAAGGCAGCAGTTCTGACCCATCAGGAATTGTTTCCCTTTCAGAGAGCGTTTGCAGGATCCTTCCAGGAGCTGTTCCCCACCAGCTCCGGGCAGTGCATGATCCGTGCCCAGCCAAAAACACCTCTCCTGGAGGAAATCCCACCATCTTCCTAATCTGGGGTGTAAAGAGCTAAATGAGGAGTAACTGTGTCCAAGAAAAGGGCAGAGAAATGCCTGAGAGCTCCCTGAGTGCAGCTGTGCACGGATCTGTCGGGAGCATTGACGGACAATCCTTTGGAAAAGCTGGATGCACCAAAGGATGTGGTGCATTGCAGTTATAACGAAGGATGAGGCACTTAAGAGCACCCTCATGATTTCAGATATTGCCAATGGTTTCTGGTCCCTGAGTTGTTTAATTCTATGAAATACACATTTCGAACAAATAGGAAATTGTCCTTTAGGAATAATCTGTGGGTGAGCTGAGGTGTGGGGGGTTGTTTGGGTAATTTGTGTCCCAACCAGGCAGTGCTGGTGCAGACTTTGTCCATTCCAAGCCCATTAAGTTGGTATTTGTTGTAATTAAGAGTGACATTGGTGACTCCAGCACCACACATTTCCATCAGGAAAAACAACCCTGACGGCAGTGACGGCTCCCCAGGCAGTGGTGCCGGATGAAGTCATTGTGCTTGTCAGTCACTCTGGCACCACTCTCCTGAGGAGAAACTTTCCTTTTCGGGGTAGGAGCCACCCCACAGCTCTGGGCCTGAAGGTTTGGTTGTAACCAGAAACTGCTCCAGTAGCTGGGTACAAAAGAACTCACCTTTGAGGGCGTCTGAGGAAAGAGCCTCCTGACCTACATCTGCCAGGAATCCGGTCCCAGCTCCGTTCCTCCCAACCCTTTGGAATGAGCGGGAACATTCGCCCGTGATGAAGATAATGGGAGAAAATATGTATGAGAATGAGTCACTGAAATTTTTGTTCAGAGTGCAATATCCAGCATCCCAGGGGACCTTTATTTATAGCCTAAGCAAACTCAACAGAGTTGCAGGAGGACAAATGAAACTGTGGGAGAAGCTGAAGTAATGAGTAATGATAACTCCACCAGGCTCTTTCCATCACAAATTAAGTGAGCACATCATGGTAGTAAATCTGCAGAGGAGCTCAGACACTTTTATCTCTGTGGAGCCTTGAAAGACTTTTTGGAACATACGTTGGAGAAAAGGTTTCATTTCATGGTTGCCTTTAGCAGACGTCTCGAATAGAAACAACTACAGACCTGGAGAATATTCAGAATAATACCACGGTCTGCATCTCATCCTTGTGTCTGTCCTCAGTGCTGCCACCTCGGCGTGTGGTGCTGCCATAAATGAAATATATTCATATATGAAATATTTTCAGAGACACAAAGTATTCACAGTTGCAAGAATACAATCAGAGTGAATGTAATAGGTCTGTCCCTCTAATCCTGACTGTGACCAGAAGTAACTGCAGCCAGAAAACAGATCCTGCACTTCTGCAGAGCTGATGGAGGAGGGACAAGCTCCCGCCCTGTGTGATATTTAATGAAAACAAACTCCCAGGACCGAGGTGAATGATTTGCCTGTGTCTGTGTGCAGCAGAAAGGCACCGTCAGGGCAACAGCAGCACAGGGCACGGAGAACATCCCGAAGGCCAGCACACTGCCCAGCCCTGGGGCTGCATCTCCTCTGGCCAGACCCGCTGCCTGCTGCCCCAGCTCCGGCTGTGGTGTGGGACCCAGAGATGCTCCTGGGCACGGCCTGAGCCTGGGCAGATGGGAACTGCACCCTGAGCTCCTGCCATGGGCTGCTGAGCGAATTTAGGCAAGTCATGCCCTCTCCCAGTGCCTGGCTTGCCCTGCCTTTCCCGAGGAAATGCTGCTGCCTGTCCCTGAATAAAACACCTTCAGACATTCAGCTGGAAAGCAATAAATCAAATATAGCCAAACCATATCAGTACAAACTGTGAGGCAAACACAACCCAGTGACAGCCAAGCCTTCCCCCTTCCCACATGCACCTGGACATTGATCCATTCCCAGCCACTCCAGTCCAGCGGGGTTTTCTCCTGGTCATACTCACAGTCAGCATTCCCGTGCTCCTGCTGGAGGGAATTTTTCACAGAGCATTTTAGGCACATTAACAGTGCCAGCTCTGCTCGGCTGAGGCTGCCACAGAGAGGACCCAGCGCTGCTGACACACAGCTGAGCTCCGGGGATGGACCCAGCTCCTGGTGCCCTTCAGCCTGGAAACACGGAGCAGCGGGAAGGGCAAGGCGGTGGTGCTGTGCCTGCAGGATTTTTGGGATGGATGGATGGATGAGGGGTGGATGGAGGGCGATTCTCCTGCTGTGCTCTGCACGTCACTGTGAGCTCAGTGCTGCCGAGGAGGGGATGCATCTCCAGCTGCAGGGCTGGCTTGCATGGGGAATGCAAAGTGCTCCTTCCAGGAATGAAGGGAACTCCCAAGGAGCCTCTAATTGAGATTGTTTTCCACTGTTTCTTGCTGGATTGTACCGTAAGAAATTTCCAAATGCCTGAAATGTAAACTGTTCCTCTGGCAAGCAGATAATTTAGAAGTGATGATCAGAAATTTTCAGCAGAACAGATTTTCACCAATTTCTTTGAAGCATTTCCAAATTCTTTAAAATTCTTTGTAATCCACACTTCCCATTGGAACCTGGAGAGTTTGCTAAACTTTCTCTTGTTGTTACGTGGCAGGAAGGAAGCTGTGATTAGAATCTGGGAGGTAGAGGCCCACAGTGAGACAGCTCCGTGACAAAGTCATCCCTTGCAATTCTGGGTCAGAACTCGGATCCCTCCTCCCCTGTCTCAACACCCAACTGCTCACCCACATGGCCCTCATATTTCACTCCTTTCCCATGGTTTTCAAGAGATTCATCCATCAGTTTTCTCCTTTCCCTGCCTGTTCCTGGCTCTGTTCTTTGCTTTCAGGCAGGTCCCGAGCTGTAGAGGCACCTTTCAACAGGAAGATGAAATAAATGCTGGAATCACAAGTTCAGATGCAATAGTTCAGCATTTAGGGATGAAATTAGGGCCTTGTTTTCCTTTTATACTGAAGGAATAATAGAAAGTGTTTTATAGAGGTTTAACCAGTAATAACATATTCGGTCACCCGTGGTCATGGCATTGGCCTCACTTGGCTTGACAGAAACAGAAATTATCACCTGGAAATCTCCAAAATGGTCCTTTCCCTGTGTGTCCACCCAAAGGATACAACACAGGCTGCTCTGGGCTGGTTTGGTGGCTGAGCCACCCCTCATGCCAAGGGTTTTGCTGAGCTGGGACTGCAGCTGATTGACCCCTCGAGCTGCAGGGAAAGGCCAGCCAAAAATGAGAATTTCCACAAGCTTGGCCGGTGCTGCTGGGAGAGGTGCCCTGCAAAAAGGCTTTTGGATTTGTCCAAAAGAGCTGTGAGAGGGAAATGTTCTGATACAGAACACTGGGATGGAGAAGACTTTGGCATCTGCATGGATCAGGATGTGACTGTCTGGAAATGTCTGCTCTGAGCTGTGCCCATTGCCAAGACCTGCCTCTGGCTGTCCAGGACAGACCAGGGGGTGAAATCCACGGCTCCTGAGGGAAAAACTCGAGCCCTGGGCCTCTCTGGGAGTCTGGAGCTCACTGGTGCTGTGGCAGCCAACAAAACCAGATGCACTTGGGCTGAAATCATCAGGGACCCACCATATCCCAGAGCAGGAGTGCTGGTGTTGGAGGGAGGGGTCCTGGGGCCAGGGAAGTTGGCACAAACTGGAAGTTGGCACAGACTGGGGTTATTTAAGGACTGGTGCCAGAACCCCCCTGCCAGTGCCATTCCACCCCTCTGTCCTTGTCACTTATCAGCAGGATCTTCCTTCCTTTCCTGAAGCTTCCAACTCTGCTTCATGAAATCCGTCCAGGTTTATGACCCCCCTGAGGCTGGAGCTCTCCAGACATTGTTTCATGGTGTGTTTTACCCACTCTGTGCTCTGGTGATTCCTGGTTTCTTCCTATGACTTCAGTCAAGTCCTGGCTGCTTTCAGCCAGCCGTGATTTACGTTTGATGAGGAGACTGAGGCTGCAGCTCCCAGCTCGAGCACTGCTATTCCTGCAGATTTCTGCTTCTGATTCATCGCTCTCCTCACTTCTTATCCCGACATTTATGGATTGAGGAATGGGCTCGATGGGTTTTTACTGGGATGAGCTCTCAGCAGACTTACAGCACATATTTTGACAGGGGGATGGATGTTCTGGGTTATATCTAATAGCAATTTAATGACTATTTTATGAAAATAAACTTAGTTAATGGTTTGTGGCTGCGTGGAGCAGTAACTGCCTACAAATCTGCAGTCAGGAAAGCTTCAAGCTCATGGCAAATTTCCTGTTCCGTGAGTGGGATCTTCTTTCTCAGCACCAGAAGGCCAGAGGGACACATATGCTGCTAAATGCTTGTTCCACAAGTGAGAATAGAGTGCACAATTGTGAGGGAAAACATTTCGTATCTACTGTTGATCAGTGAAATTTCAGCACCATGAAATCCTGTGCTGGTGCCAAGACAGTGTCTGAGACGAGTGGAAAAGTTTCCAAGTTTTGAGACTTGCAGAAAACGCCACAAATAAAACCCCACATCCCAGTCTATGGGGGATGCAGGACTGCAGTTTGGGGAGAGGGGGTATTTTCATTCCTGAGCATGGGTTTGGCATCCAAGTGTCTTCAGTCCTGATTAAAGGCATTTTCCTGCAAATTGATGTCTTTTAAAAAGGTTTTCTTACAGTTCCCTTGTTTGCACATGAGGTTTGACGTCAACAGGATGAAAAACCCTTGCACCTTTCCACCTCTCAGGCAGCTCTGGTCTGGCTGTGTTACCAACAGTAAAAAATCCCACAAATTCCCTTCAACTGACACAATTAACAGGAGAATATTGGCAGGGTGGTAACTACAGACAAAAGCAGGGGTTCCAAGGAAGAACGAATTAAGAAGGGTGAGGTGGGATGAGTTTTCCCTTTGATGGATCTGAGTCTCATCTGCAGCTCCCGCAGTCACAGTGGGAGTTTTCAGTCTGTCATGATTATGTGGCAGCAATCACGTTGCCTTTTAGCATAAACCTCCATCTCCTTCAATTTTCAAGAGTTCTGTGATAAGCTGAGGAAAAACAGGCTACGGATTATCAGGAAGGACTTGGAGTCAGGTCTGGGGTCAAACGTGCAGCCCTACAAAGCTGTTGGCAGCTGTGATGAGAAACCCCACATTTCTCTGTACTCCAGTTCAGTGGATATCAGGAGTTTCAGTCAACATCCCTGTCACAGGGTCAGGAGTGAACCTCTGGGGTGTGAGAGCTCCTTGTGTTCTGTGCTCACTGCACTGCAAACAGAGGGAAGGGGCCAGGAGGGACAGCAAGGAATGGGAATCTCCTCTCCAGGGAATGGGATTCTGCTCTCCATGGAACAAGAGCCTGAGGAGAGGGCTCAGAGCAGCCACACACTCCTGCAGTTTTCCAGCTTCAAAACACAGGAGAACAGCGTGGAGGGAGTGTTAGCCAATATTTACACGTGGAGCACAAGGAAAATAGGAAATGAGGGAGGGGTAGCAAACCCTGGAATGGAAAAGCAGAGCTCTGGAAGGCTCCAAGCCCTCCTGGCTCACCCCACAGCCCAGCAGCTGGGGATTAGGAAAGATTTGCCTCAAATTCATTCCACCTGAGGAGGCAGCTGATGGTTTGGCACTTGAGGTTGTGGTCAGGCTGGATTTGGGGCAGGGTGGATGAGCTCTCTCGTGAGGAAGGGTAAGTCTTGACTCCTCTTGATCTGAGCACGTTGTGTGTATTCCAAGTGCTTCCCATGTTCCTGCTGTGGGTTTTGGAAGGCTGACCTCGCTTTCTGCAGGTGCTGTTGCCTGGACTGGATGTTCCTGGGCAGTCCCTGGGCTAAGGGATGCTGCAGGGGGTGAGCAGGGCTCCTGCAATGCTTCCTGCAGGCACCAGAGACTGAGGGGCTCTGGGGGGGACAAACTTGCTGTGGGAGATTGAAAATATTCCTTGATATGAATACATTCCCTGGTAACTTGGAAAACCAGCAAAGTTATCAAGGAACCCAAACTGGGTGAGGGTTTTTGACTAATTTGTTTCTCCTCTGCAACAACCTTTTCCGTGGTGTGTGCCTCCTCTGTGTGTTTGCCATGGGACTCCAACTACGCCTAAAATGCCAAAATCTCAGGTCCAGCAGTGCCCAAGTTCTTGAAAGAAATCCAAGTGGAAGAAAAGAAAACTCCAGCTCTGGCCCTGTTTGTGGCTGGCTGTATTTCCCTTACCCAGCAGAGCGTCTGCCCTCAGTCTGGCTTTATTTGAATGAATGAAATCCTTAGGGATTAAAATGCTATAAAAATTCTGTCTAAACTGGGAGGCTTTGTGGGAGAAAGGATGAACTAAAGGGGGGCTCACAGTCCAAGGAAACAGCTCCAGGCAGCACGTCAGCCCTTTCCTTTGGGACCCTCACTGAGTGGGAAGGGGAGCTGGCTTTGGCCTGGAAACCCACAGATATCCCATGACCTTTATGGAAGTTCTGTTCCTGGGACCCAGGGGCATCAAGGGCCCTGCAGAAGCTTTGCTGGTGATGTTTTTATGGATTGCTGCTTCCAAACCTTTCCCTCTTCCTTCAGGGAAAGGTTCACTGCTTATAACAGGAAATATTTTATTTTTCGTCATTGTGCTTTTGATGCTGAATAGAAAAATCATCTGTTACCTTGGCAAAACAATCAGATTCCATTGTTGCTAAGAGAGAAACTTCACGTTTTTGCCACATGTAAAGTATTTGGTGGCTAGCAAACAAGACAAAGACTGAAATACCCCCTTTTATACCTCATACATCTCTGTGTTTGAAATGCTTCTGGTCATTGCAAGGGAGTCGTGGATAAGCTCAGCACTTTCTCTACCCAGCCGTGAAGAAGACTCTGAGGGTGAGCTGTGACCATGAAGCTGCCATCTCAGTGCAGCAGTTTGCCCTGGAAAATGCGGGGACTTCTGGTTCCAAAAGGAGCAGTTTCTGCCTTCTGCCACGTGAAATTCCCCGTGTGAGCTGCCCAGCACAAGGGCTGCTTTTCCTTCCCGATTTCCTGCTGCAACTGCAGCGTTGGTGAGAAGAGCCAGTCTGGGATACATTCAAATCCAGCTGGAGTGAGAAAGTTCCAAAGACAGCAGGACAATCCCAACAAAGCAAGAGTAATTTGGGCACACAGGCAGTGAAGAGGCACTGGGGCTCTTTCTGGATGTAAACGTCAACGAATTCCTTCTGGAATTCCTGGTTTTGGGCTTCTCCTTGGAGCACAGTTGGTTCTGGCTGTTTCTGCTTTGCTCCCACCTCGCTCCAAGTTAGGAACTGCTGGACAGAAGGACAGCACTGGTTTTTTGGGAGAGCAAGTAGCAGGAAAATCATCTTAGCAGAACTGCATTGGGTAAAGAATTTTATTTGAGTGTTTTTATTAAAGGAATCTTACCATAAAATTTAGCTTTAATTTCGTCTAACGTAAGGGAAGAAATGTCACCAGCATCCCCCTTTGTGGAGGAGCCATCCATTGTATTTAATTTCGGAGCAGTTTTACGTCCCAGCAAGTGGAATTTAATTACTATCTCCTTTTATAATTAATTTCAATAACTTTAATTATAATTTTCTGCAATGGTCAATGCTTTGGACACTTCATATAATTATAAGGGAATGCTATGTGATTTTGCATTAATGAATATTCACTGGTTATAAGAGTCTCAATATCTCTTATTATTAAAATGTTCCAGAATCAAATTCAGCAATAGCTTAAAGATGGGTTGCAGAGCCATCATTTTTCAGGTGATTGAAGAAATGAGAAGTTCACGTTGTTCTTCAGCTGCATCCCAGTGGCAGCAGGAGATGGACAGCTCAGGAGCCTGTTTTGCTCAGTGAAATAGAAAACATGAAAACAGTAACCCAGAAATTAATTAGAAATGGGCCGAGACACAAGAATGAGCCTTGAATTTTAAACATTAACTTTGAGGGAACGAGGAGTTCCTGTTCATCTTCTGGGCTCAGATAAAGAGGGGGAGGGAAAAGGGCAGGGAGGAGCTGAGGTTCGAGTGTGGAGCAGCCCTTGGCAGGAGGAGCCTGGCTCAGCCCCCCGGTGTTTGTTTGTGAATAGAGGCAAAAACTGATGTTCCTCCAGTTGCACAACTGCTCTGCATCTCTGTTATAAAATCAGGGCAGCACAGCAAAGATTTTGGCACTTACAGGTGCCTAAATCCACTTAGGATAATTCTGAGGTACCTTTTGCTGCTTTGCCTCTTGGTACTAAGTAGTGACCTAAAAATGTATTTACAGAGAGCCCTGCAATGGCCAAGTGAGGCTGTGACAGCCTCTGGGAGCTGCTGGGGTTTGTTTTGGGGTGTGTGGGGTTTGTTTGTTTTGCTCCAGTGGAACGATGCATTGGTTAGATCTGCTCGTCTCAGCCCCCAGGCTCACTTCTGCCTCCCGGGTGTTGCACCGTGCGGGGGTGAAGCCTGGGTTGCTTAAAAGCCAGAAATAAGGAAAAAGAGGCCAAATTTGTCAAACTGTACAAAGAGGAAGGAACAACCTGGGAAGAGCAGTGAAAAGTGAGGTTGTCAGAGATTCCTCCTTAGGATTTTATGCTGGGAATGGTGAAAAAGGTGCTCTTCATCCTGACCTCCAGAAGCAGGGCTGGACAAGCAGAGCTGCAGTTTCCTCATGGATATCATGAGGGAGGTTTGATCCCCCTCTCCCAAAGCACCTTGGCTTTTAATGGTGGTTCCACGAACAAAGAGCTCTGATGGACGTACATTGTGACTGCAAATAGCCCTGGCCTAAGTTAGACCTGGTTTTGTAAAAAAGAAAGGTCTGTGCTACGAGGAAATGCTTATAAATCTGAATTTATTTCCTTGTCTGAACAGTGAGGACTTTCTAACAACAGTAAATATTTGCTGTGTGGCTCTGAAGAGTCTCCCCAGTGGTTGTTTTTCAAACACTCAGGAGCTCAGCTGGCTCTGTCACAGACCCTACAGAGAACTTGTGGCACCCTGTGCTCCAGTTTATGGCTCCCTCACGTCAGTCAGTCTCCAGTTTTTCCAAGTTTCAGTGGAACACCAGCAAAATATGTCTGAAACCAAGTTTGGCACATGCAGTGAAAGGGTGTGAGAACAAGGTTATGTTTTCATGAGAACAAGTGTTCTGTTTTGAAATGAAGATAAATAATGAGGACAAACATTGCATTTAAAAAAAAAAGAGAAGAATTTAATGAGCTGGAATTGTGGTCAGTCCCAGGAAAAGCTCTTTTCCCCCCTTGTTTTAAAAACTATTTTATTAATTGCTAGTAAATGACTACTTGAAAGCATTACCCAAACTTCTATCTGATTTCTTGCATGCAAGTATTGATTTAACATTTGTTGAGTCACATTCTGCACTTTGCTCAAAATAGATTTCAGGTTTGTGTGGAAATTTACGGCTCATTTCCAGCCAGAATGGTTGTTCTTTCTTATAAAACATGATGATTATAATTACAGACATGTATTTATAAAGCCATGATCCACATTCTTCCTGATGAGCAGGGAGGTGAACATTCCAAGCATGGAAACTCGATTATGGCAATTTTTCCCATTCCATCCTCAAGTGTTTGGTCTCAAGGGTTGTCAGGGAGGAGCCCCCCATTCCTGCTTGGATTTCTCTTCCTGGGACAGGGAATGTTGGACCCTCAGCTCATCCTGGGGTGGTTCTGGCCCGGGAGGATCTGCCCTTCAAGGGGAAATGCTGGAGCTTGGTGCAATTCCAGTTTTATTAACAGCAAACTCTGGTTTAAAGAAAAAATGGAGCAAATGAGAGCTGGGTTCTGGTACCTCTGAAATGGGAGGGAGATTCCCTTCGGAGGGGTCGGCTCTGGGTTCTGTCACCTCAGGAGGTGTTTGGGATGCAGCCCAAGGTGTCCTGTTGTCCCCTCTGCTCGATCCCTGCAGAGGGATTTGAGGAGAGCCCTCGACAGCTGCTCAAGCAGAGGCTGTGTCAGAGAATCCTGGAATATCCTGAGCTGGAGGGGACCCTCTGGCCCTGCACAGACACCCCAAAATCCCACCCTGAGCATCCCAGGAGCGCTGTCCAAATGCTCCTGGAGCTCTGGCAGCCTCGGGGCCGTGCCCATTCCCTGGGGAGCCTGGGCAGTGCCCAGCACCTCTAGGGGAAGAACCTTTCCCTGAAATCCATCCCAACACAGCTCCAGCCATTCCCTGGGTCCTGTCCTGGTCCCAGGGAGCACAGAAGGAGCTGCCCCTGGGCAGATGCTGTTCCCTCTCCCTCTGTAAACATCTCGTGCTCTGAGATTTGTAGCTCCAATGGGCAGAGGCACAATTGGATCACAGAACTGAACCTCCAGCCCAGCACTGGCTGGAGAAACTCCTCCTGTTTCAGCTCATCCCCGAGCAATAAAATCCTTGGTTTACAACTCTGAGGAGGAAACAGAGCACGCTGTGGGTTAGTGAAAGCATCTGTGGGAATGGTTTATTTGAGGAGGGTTTGTGGAGCCTGTTCACACTTGTATCTCCTCCCAGCCACCCTCTGGCTCTTGGAGAGGCAGAAATTTGGCACAAACCCTCCTGGTGCACTGCAAAAACCTCCACTCTGGGCAGGAAATTCCCTTTATCTCGGGGGGTTTTAGCACCAGTTCTCCCTGCAGGAATATCTGAACACTGGCTCAGAAAGCACCGGCACAAACCTGGAATTTAACACCAGAAGGGAAATCTGAAGCTGCTAAGGAAGAAAATCCGTTCCAGCCAAGCTGAAATCCTGTACTGAACTCAGAGTTTGCTGCAGATTGGAGCCCTGGCACGGGGGAGTGGTGTAATTGCACCCTGCAGCCAGTGAAAGGCTATCTCAGCACTGAAACAAGCTGATCATTTGCTTTTTCAGATAAATATAGATATTTTGGCCAAATTAAGATTTTTCTCATCATTCATGAATTTACAGCATTTGAGCAAAGGGATGGAATGTCCTGCAGTTCTGACAAGGATACAGTTTCATAAATAACCCTCTTGACGTGGATGAAGTGAACATTTTTTGAGGTTTGGGCAGGGTTTGGGGCAGCAGGGAATTGATTTGCTTGTTTTAAGGCAACCAGGTCTTTTATTTCCCCTCTTACCAATGGGTAGAACATTTCTGTTGCTTTCTCTGCTCTTTCCCCCTTCCACAATGAGGACCTTTGGCTGTAGGTGAGGGCTTCCAAAATCGTGTAAGATTTAATTGCAGTAAGACAAATAACGACTTGATAATGTAATGAAACAGGGAGTGTGCCACGAGCTGGAATTATGATTGATAATAACTCAGAATCTTCGTGCTGTAAACCTCTATCCCAAATACACACAGAAATCCTCCATGGGTGAAGGAGAGTGAGAGGGGTCTTGAGCACAGGGATATTTTTTTCCTGTTAAAGAATTGACAGTCTCAGAGGCACAGAGACAAAACAAAGATGTGCAGTGGAAGAGCTGCAGTGAACTGAAATGCCTCTGCTCTGTTGGTGTTGTGCTCTTCTGCCTTCCCCATCCCTCCCAACTGTCTCCAGTGACACTTTGCAATTCTTTTTTCCACTCTTTGATTGGTTTTTTGGATTGTTTGAGGGGATTATTTGAATTTTTTTTTTGGCATGTGTTCTTTTCGCTCCTCAGTCAGGTTTATCTGACTTTTTTGGCTGGTAAGACACTGCTGTTTTCTCCTCAGCTATTTTTACAATGTCTGCTTCAAAAGAAATTCTCTGGGTCTCTGTATCAGGAGCTTTCTCAGCTCCTTTTAGTGACAGAATGGTGCACATCAACAGCTTTTGAATGGCCCTGTGACCATCCCAGGAGAACTAAACAGAACAGAATGTCTTAGTGAAGTGAATTTTTTGGAATTTAATCACCAGCTGCACGCTGTAGCTCAGTGAGGGGCATATTCTTTTAAGCCACAAAAGTTAATTGCAGTCAAAGAGTAGCTCTGCCTCCAGCTGCAGGAGTTGGGCTGGAGTTAGTGGACAGTGGCTCTTGGGCTGTTGTCCCACTGGTTTTTCCAGAGGGAATGGTCGTCAAAAGGCAAAGCACAGTTCAGGGACTGAGCACTAAACCACATCAACAAGAAACAGGAAATGAAATTATAAATTAAAAAAAAAAAAACAAGACCGAAAGACTCAAAGAGCCCAAGCAATTATAAAAAAAAGAAGTGTCTGTGTACAGATTGTCTGGGAGCAGCCAGAATTAGTAGAGGAGCGTTTTACACTTCCTGAACAATGCAAACCGAAAAAAGAGAACAGTGAGGGGCCACAGGGAGCTGTCAAATATTGACAGGTAAAGCCACCCAGTGGCCACCGGCAGGAGCAGAAAGGCTTTGATGTGGGAGGTGTTTGGGATGGAGGTTTTGGCACAGGGACAGCAGGGGTTTATTTCAGCCAGGGCTGGTGAGACAAGGAAACCTCCCCAGCTCAGTTCAGAGCCCAGTGGCCTCTGCCCCTGCTCCTCTCCACGGGTCCCATCCCCACCACCCCTCCCAGCTGTCTCCAGTGACACTTTGCAATTCTTTTTTCCAGTCTTTGGGGTTTTTGATTGCTTGAGGGGATTATTTGAATTTTTTTTGAATAGGTGTCATGGAAAGCTGCCCTCTCACTATTTGTTTCTGGTCCAATTCATGGTAAGAAGTGATGGAAATAAGGAACTGTGGAGCTGTGCAGGAGCTGAATGTGCTGATGGTGGTCCTGGCACTGGGAAGAGTCTTCCTCTGCCTGTCCTGCTCCTTGTATTCCTGTTCCAAGCACGTGCCACCGGCTGGTGCTGGGAGCTGCTTTGATCTTGCTCCCTGTGGCCAGTCCCTCTGGAGAAGCGCCCTGTGTCCCTGTCCCAGGGCTGCTCTGGGGCCCTGCACACATCCCACGAGCTGGGTGAGTGCCAGGGCCTGAGCAGGAGAGGGAGAGGTTGGGACCAGGAGCTGCAGAGCTGCCCTGGGGTGGGGCTGGGCAGAGCTCCCTGAGCCCCTTGGCCACTGCCTGCAGAGAAACAAATCCTAAAAAACAGGAGCAAACGGAGCAATGTCCCCAAGTCCCTCAAAATGAGCAGGATTAGCCAAATGTGTGTGAAATCTCATGATTTGTGCAGATAAATCCTAAGCTTTCAGAGTTTGTATTTAAAGTCACGAGGTCACCGCTTACATGCAGTTCCAAGAACACAAAACGTATTTTTCCAACCCAAATACCCTTTCTGGTACTGCCCTTGTAAATCCTTGACGACTGGGATAACAACAGTGTCACTTGGAGTGAGTGACAGCTGGACACAGGGAGCAAGGGAGGGAATGTTTTGGTGTCCCTGGCGCAGGGCAGGGACGAGATGGACTTTGAGTGAAGCGACTTCAGAGGAGCTGCCTGAGCCTGTGAGCCCCAAGCACCTCGTGCAAGGCTCTGTTTACAGCACAAATTGGTTTTTTAAGTGATGCAAATTGCTTTGGAAGTGCTGTTACCTCACACTGTGCGAGAAACCTCCGCCAGCCCCGCCTGGCAGCCTCTCCTTTTCCATCCCAACAAACACATCCTGTCCTGGAATTCCCTGGGCCTGGTGGCTGCTGCTCATACCCACAGGGTGCCCCTGTGCTCTGGGGTGGCTGTCAGAGGCACCGGTTCCTGCAGGAGCAGGGCACAGCGAGGACATTTCTGTAAATTCAGAAGGGTGATGAACACCTGGGCATTCCTGATTAGCAGGGGGATTTCTGTCCTGGGTGCTGGGTGTGAATTCTGGGGACAAATGAATTTATGCAGCGCCTCGTGGTCCCCGGGTGTCGCATCAGCTGCTGTCACGGTGGCTCAGCTGTGTTGAACCTCCTTGGTGCTCTCTGCCTGCAGGAATGTGTGATTCCAGCAGGCCAAACCAGGAATTTTTCCTGTAACTGCTGTTTTAGTGGGATCTCACTGGTGGTTCCGAGATCCTGGAGAGACTCCCTGTCCTGCAGTGCTCTGGGAACTTCACCTCCAGCTCAGGCACGAAGTTCCCTGCCCAGGGATGGTGGCTGCAGAGGAACTGATCTGATTCAGTGCAACAAAGCTGAGTCAGATTCCCAGCCAGTGCAGTGCCCCCCGCCTGGAAATTTCCAGACAAAAATGTGCACAAAGGGTTGACTTTTTTTTGCTCAAATACACAAAATTATGTACCCAGTGCCAACAGCCAGCCTGGAAATTTTAACTTATTATGCATTTTCCAGATTAAATCCAGAAAGGATAATGCTGGTTGATGTGAGATAATGTGGGGTATAAACAGAGAGATTTCTCTCTGAGGCTTCACTTGTTTGCTATCAGTGAGCAGCAGTTTTCACCCTACCAGGCAGAGCAGATAAAGTAAAAAACCACCATTTCCAGCTCGCAAAAGCCCAGCCTGTGTGCAATCAGCTCAATTATTTCAGCTCAGTCTGCAAGGAGAAGCAGTTCCTATCTCAGAATTACAATTACATGGGAACGTGAACTGCAAGTTCTCTCCTTATTAATGCAAATAACAACAAAATATGGACAACGACAATGCTTCAGTTTCCTGGGACTTGAAAATCTCTTGACCGTGATGGATCTTTAAACATTATCTGGCTTTATTTCATTATTTTAATATAGTGCCTTGAACTGGAAATTTGTGAGATTGATTTTATTTGAGAGCTGGCAGTACTGATGCAGCATTTAGTGATAACACAGAAGATTTTCACAGGGGAAATGCTTCTCATAACTTGTGACTTACTGGGTCCCCAAACCCAGGGACACTTTGTGCTAATTACTGAGGGTTTACATTAAACCGTGCCAAACCCATGCACTGAAAAATGAGTTCAGAACCCAGAAAATTCAAAAATGAACTTAAGGTGTGAAACAGAAGAATCCCCAATGGAGAATCTTTCTTGCTTTGACTTTTTTTGAGCTTTAGGGTGAAAGGTTTCTCATGTTTCCAAACCTTTCACCACAAACGTGGCCTTGAAACTTTGCTTTCCACTGCTGCTGGGTTTGTGGTGGAAGCAGCCAGGGGAGGCCTTCAGGAGCTGTGGAATTTGTGAGGAATGACTGGACTGGGCTCCCCAGCCAAGGAATGTCCCTCATTATCCCTCTTCTGTGATCCCTCATTAATTATGATTCTGTGATCCCTCATTAATTATGATTCTGTGATCCCCCCTTAACCCCAGGACCACTTGTCTCAGTAACACCAGAGCCCAATTCTGGGTTTTTTGTTGCCTTTTAAGCATCTCAGGGCCAGAGCAAAGAGGAGGTGGGATGGGAGGTGTGTGGGGAGGAATATGGATGTAAAGATGCTGGAAAACCATCCTGGAATACCAGGCCAGGTCTGGGAATGTCAGTTTGGCTGAAAAGGTCGTGAGCAGTAATTGTGTGCCCTCAGTCCACACATCCCCCTGATCCAAAGGGATCCAGATCCCTTAAATCCACTCTGGAATTCCATTTTCGTCCCTCAGACTTATGAGTGACAGCACAGACATGTTCATTATTGATAAATTAATTGTTTGGAAAATGTGGATTAATTTCTTCCATTCCCTTCCTGCCCCTTCCTGTCTGTGCTTTGGAGGTCCTGGCTTTTCTCAGGATATGAAGTAAATGAGGGACAAATATTCTTGTAGTACTGGGAGTCTGCCTGGAAGCAGGAATAGAAACCTCCCCAAATGTTCTGACTGATCCAGGACCTGGACTACAAAGAACTTGAGAAAAACCTGGCAAATACCAAGTTTAATAATCCAGGAATTTGAGACTGAACACAGATGTAAAAATGGAAGAAGAGTTTCTTGGTTTTATTTCACTTCTCAGGAGAAAACAAATGCTCCCAAAATTTGAGAAAATGCCAATTTCCCAGCAGATTATAAGTATGGAAACAGATCTGTAATTAACATTTCATACTGAGCAGTGTTAGATATGGGCTGTATAAAGCTCTCATCAATTAAATTGTTCTTATTTTATTTTCCTGGTTGAGAAATAACTGACACAAGTGACCAGAAAATGCAAGTTTTTAAAAATGCACAGTACTCAAAGAGATTAAAATAAAAATCAATTTTGGTGAAAAATTTGCAGGGGAAAAAAATAAATCAATCCAAATGTGATGACTCCATCAAGGTAAACACCCCCCGGTGCCAACTGAGCCTGAGCTGCAGCTCCTGGTGCTGGGAGGAAAAATTATTGCAGATCAAAACATTGCTGCAACTTCTGAACGCTCCCACAAAGCCACAGCTTAATTTACCAACAGCTTCAGTGTCACAATCTCATTTTCCAAAGTAAAGCTCTGTTTTGTAGGGCTGGGGTTCGGTTTCTTTCCTCCTTCAAATCAGTGTCACTAATGCCAGCTAAATTTGGAAATTTGAGAGGTCTTTTGCTAATAATTATTCAAAAAGTTGAGCTGAAAAAGGTTTGCAGCCTCAACCAGTACAGATAAACGATATTTTTAAAATACACAAAAAATAAATTATAAAACTGAAGTGACACCACTGCTAAAATTGCTTTTCTTGATAATTAGTATCGCTTTAAATTCCATTTTTTTTTTCTGTTGAGGAGTGCTTTTTCCACTCCAGTTTCAGTGCACTGGGTATTTAATTTTACAGCATTATTAATGGATTTTTAAATAGTTGTTCCTTTGCTTAATTTCCCTCCTCCCGTGCTCCCCTCCCAGGACATTTCTGGTGCTAAAACTGAGGAGTTCTTTGCTTTTGAAGCAAGGTCAATCAGCAATTAAACACTGAGGCAAAGAGGGGGAAACATTTGTGCATCATTGGGTTTTTCCACTATTTCCAGACAAATCTGAGCAGGGGTTTGGGAGCCCTTCCCGTGATCCCTGTGGCAGCTCATGGAAAACTTGGGAACACACAGGACCAAACTTGAATTTTTGCTGCTTATTCAGTGTCTTTCAACACCTCCTGAGTCAGTTTTGTACCTCCAGAGGACCAAAATCCTGGAAAACCGAGTTGTCCGAGACAAATCAGTGATTTATGGAGCAGTCCTTTATTTGAAGGCAAGGGAGTGACCAGAATATACAACCACCATTATTCGTCAGCAGAACTTTCAAAAATCACAAATATTTATTGTGCACAGCGAAGGTTTGAGTGCAGCACTTGAGAAAACATCTGGAATTTTCCTCTCCTGTGGAGAGGGTGCTGAATATTGGGAGCTGGGGACAGGGAAGGACTTTGTGCCCCTAAAATCCACTCGATCTTTATGAAGATGCTTTGTTGCATTCATCTCCTGCCGTGGCCACAGAGACATAAAACATTGCAAATTGCAGCCTGCTCTGTTTGCCATGAAAAAAATGGAAGTTCCAGGTTTTGTGGCGTTCAGGGCAAGCTGAACAGTTTCTGTGTGGGCTTCAAATTAAAAATCAGCAGAAGAAAACAAGTTGTGGTGAGGGCTCTGGCTGTATCCACGCAGCAGATTTTGCTGTGGATCTAAATGTCAGAGGAGTCAGAAATATGGCCCAAAATGTGCTCATTTGGGGTTGTGCTAAAGGAGAGGATTTTGTTATCTGGGGCCGCTCCCGGGGGCTGAGCAGTTCAGTTCTCCCGGCTCGGGGCTCCGAGCACCCCGTGAGCTGCCCCCATCCTGAAGTGGTGACCCCCAGGACGTCTTACATGTTTTTACCTGTTTTTATCTGTCTTTACCCCATTTCTAAGCCATTTCAGAGGGTGTTGTAAGGTCAGCTGCAGCCTGGGAGATCCCTGGTGGAGCTCCCCTCGTGTTCGGGGCTCTGGGAAGGGGCAGGAGGTGCATTCTGCTCCCTGTTCCCAAAGTTGTCTCCCTCCATCCATCCTGCCAGGCCCCTGTGCACAGGAGACATTAAAATTGTCTTGTGAAACCCCAGCCCCACCTGATTTAGGAATTGGATCACAGAAAATTCTGTATTTCAATGTGGAATGTTGCACTAATTAATTCTGGTCTAATTCTTCCCATTTTCTTTTCCTTCCCAACCACCCCTGTGGCCCACAATGGACCAGAACCCCTTTAAATATCCAGATTTACTCAGTGGGGAGGCTCTGCCCTGGCCTGGGGTCACTGTCCCCCTGTGCACCAGGTCCAAACCAGGAATTTTCCTGTCAGGAGCACGGAACAAACCCAGGAAAATGATCTGCAGAAGTGGATCAAAGGTGCAGGAATAAATCAACTCTACTTGTGCTCATTGGCAAAGCAGGACTGAGAATATTCCAGATTTTCCAGATTGCTGCCCCAAAACAATCAATGAGAGGGAAAGAACACTCATTTTGAAGGCAAAGGAAAGCTGCTGTGTGAGCACAAAGTGAGCTACAGAAATTCTGTCGATTGATCTGATTGTACCTTGAACTGTTTGCAGAAGTGCAGGGTAAGAATCTCAAATATGAGCACTTTCCATGGAAATGCCTGTGCAAATTAACCATTTTGAAATATTTGTTGTGGCTTGTATTGATTTTAAAGATGCTCAGTGGTGCCAGAAGGTGGCATGGAAAGCTCTGCCACCTCATTACGACTGTTTCTAATGAAAAAACAATTCCAAGAGAAGCTCCACCTCTTTTTCCGTGACTCCCCCAGGCCTGAGGAGCTCTTTGGGGTCCATGAGTTGGGATTTTGCTCTGAGAAGGAATGGCTGTGTCACTGCTGAAAGTCCAGACCCCAAACAATTTTCTGACACATCCAAAGCTGCAGCTCCTTCAACAATTTCCAGGTTAAATCTAAACCCCAGGAACTGCCAACGCTGCCTAATTCCAGCTGGGCCTCAGTGGCTCTCATTTAGGGCAGCCTGGGGGAGGCTTCCAAGGCAGTAAAAGCAGGAGAAGCCTCTCTCCAGCAAAATCTGCATCCTGGGAACGTGGGGATGGCTGAGGGTGTCCGTGCCTCTGGAGCCCCTGGGATGGCATCGCTCAGGCACGGAGCTGAGCTGGGCAAAGGGAGCACCCGGAGTTCCCGTGTTGTCCTTCCCTGTGTGCTCACAGCTGGCTCACAGTCAAACCCAGAGGTACCAACAAGCTCCTGCTGTCGCTGGTTTTGGTAAAGGAAGAGTATTGGGCACATTTCATTCCGGTTATCTCACGGAAAAGGGTTGGATGGGATGGGTTGTTTTATTCCCCACAGCCCCCACAGCTGCCTCCCAGTTTTAGCACAATCATCCAAAGATTTGATTTATATTCATATATTTGATACTGAGAATGATATCATCAGACTGAAAAAATTGACACAAGGTTGAGAAAGCAGCTGACCCTCGTGCTGTATGGTTTAAATTACCTTGGGAGGAAGAAAATTGTTCATATTAACATTTCTTGCACCTTCCTCTGTTGTAGCAGGAGAGTTTGATCAGCTCACAGCTCATTAAAAACCTGTTTTTAGAACAAAGTGTTGTCCCTCCCCAGCCCTTGGGTTGCTGTGTCAGACAGAAAGTGCTCTCTGGGAAGTGAATCCAACGGGAGGCTGATTCACCCTCACAAGTGTGGCAGAAATCTGAGCTCAGACTTCGCCTGCGAGTCCAGGACAACTCATGTAACCTTTGGCTCAGAGAAAATGTTGTTTTTCCCCTCCTCAATTGTGTAATAAATAAAGGATCAAGGAGTGAAGAAATGCAAATATTGTTATCAGGGAGAGTTATGAGATCCTGAAACAGCTTCTGAGGGATCTGGTATTTTCTTCTTCTTCAAAAGCCATTAATTAGGGTTGGTGTTTGTCTGTCCTTGAATTCCCTCCAGTCTGGGGAGTTCTGCTCAGGATAAAATCCAAGGAACTGCTCTGGGCTGGAATATGAGAGCCTGATCCGAATAATATTTCCTATTTCCAACGTTTCTGAGGGCATTTGTACCCAAAGGAGTTTATATGTAAACAGAATTCCCACTGGAGCTGTTTCACAACTGTGAGAGGTAAAAGGAGGGATAATGGGAACCTGGCCCTGGAAAAGGAGTCCCATAAATTGTGCTTCATCCTGGAGCAGAAAAATCTCCCTTTCCTCCATCCTCCCACTGTTTGTCTCCAGTGTTTTCTGTTGGCTTCAGGCACAAACGGAAATTCCAGGGCTTTGTCATTTTATCAGCTGCACATGGGCTTGTTCTTTATTCTATGGTAATATTGGGATGTAAAGCCACCAGAAAACCTGACTGGGAAATGTTCAGTCACCAGAAGAGAGGCACAAATCCGGCCTTAGGGGAAAGCCCCCAGGAAAATTCCCTGGACAAAAGCCAAAATCTCTCCATTCTTCCGGACATATTTGTTCACAGTCTTAATTTAATTAAATCTAAGGGGATTCATTAATGATTTCAGTGCTTTTGTCTCCTCTGTCTCCATCAGATAATCCCCCACCTACCTCCAGTCCCATTTGAAAGCGATTTTTGTAATTAATTTTCTAAAATAAATGTATTTAATTTACACATCATTTACTCTGCTTCAATATTGTCTAATGAAGTAAAAAAAATAACTGAGGTTGAAATGAAGCTGCCAGACATTGGAACTGTTTCCTGACCTGCTCTTCTGATAAGAGTTTATTTGGTTTGTCTTCAGGAATCCTTGCCTTTGTTCTTTGGGTTAACCTGGTGGTTTTCAGCACAGGGGGAGCATAAAATAAAAGTGGTTCTGTTATAGCTGGGGCTGGAATGCCCCCTCAGTTTGGGAATGCTGCAGAGAGCTCTCCCCTTTTTAATTTCACCCTTCAAGGACTGCATAGACAGTAAAAGATGACATTGTTTATATGCACAAGCCCATTAGGCTTTATTTGGATTTCTTTCTGCTAAGCAGTTTGCCATTTTTCAGATTAATATTACCTTAATTAAAGACTATTAAGAGAATTAATATGACCTTAATTAAAAGGTGCTGCCCACTCATTAATTGCTGCCCAGCTGATGGATGTCTGTTTTCCCAGGTCTCCTGACATGGATAACCGTGGCTCATTCAAGGAATGGATGAAGCAGAGCCAGGTAAGCCACAATTCCAGCTCCCCCAGGAGCCTCCCAGGCCATCCCAGCTCCCAGCTCCTCCTGTCCATGGGACCACTCTGCTCTTCCACAGCTGTATTCTCCCTTGTCCTGGGATGTGCAGATGGAAAAGCTTCGCAAACCCGGCCTTTCCATCCGAAGGGTTTGCCCAGAGAGGAAGGAGAATCCCCCGAACAGGCACAGCCCTGGGAGCTGTTCTGGTCCCGCTCTGAGGGAGGGGCTGGGCCAGGGACACCCCGACCCCAAAAGGGCTGCATTCCCCAGCAGAGGCACCCCCAGATTTGTTCTGGATGGCACTTTGTGACTTTGGTTGTTGCTTTCAATGATGATGTGATTCCTCCTGGCCTCCTTTCCTCCAGCCTCACCTCTCGTGGAAATACCTGACTGATAGAAAGACCTTGCATCAAAAAGGTTTCGATAAACCTTAAAGTTTTGAGGGTCCTGGATTCACTGCCAGCAGTGCCACCTTTTAGGAAAGCATCCCTGGCACCCCATTCCCTCCTGGCTGTGTTTGGAGAATCTCAGCTGAACCCTGTGTGAGCCCCCAGGGCTGCCCTGCTGCTCCCAGCTCCGTGCCGTGGCTCTGGACACAGGTTGTTGTTCCTGAACTCTGTTTTCTAGGAAATGCTCAGCCCCAAACCCCCCTGCTCCCCTGCCCTTGTCCTCAGCTGCCTCCCTTCATTTGGGAATGATTTCCTTTGCCCTGGAGCAGGAACATTTTCCACCCTCTGTTACAGCAGGGAAAGAATTCCCCCCTCCCACTCTGAGTATCTGCACTGACAGTTATAAAGTCTTTTGGATAAAGGCAAATTAGGTCCTGCTATTCTTTACATGCTTCAAATATTTCTGGGAAAATTCTGTATTAATCTGGATACTGGGAAAGACTGGAAATAACTTTTATGCTGGAATTTTGTGCATGATGGGCATCTAACTTAAAATAACCCACTGGGACAGACCCAATCCCTGCTTTAATTTGATGAAGGCAATCTGTGCTAATTAATTAATTGTTGTCAAAATTATTTTTAGGACTACTTCTTAGAAATACTCCATTTTTTTCTTAATTGATGTTGTCAAAACTGAAATAACAAAAATTTAGTTCCTTCATTTGACCTAACAGTTAATCAATTAGGAGCATTATTAATGACACCTTTTAAATAGAAACAAATTGCCTTGTCAAAGTAGGCAAACATATCTTCCAGCTATTTTCAGAGACATTTCAGGGTTAAGTAGTTCAAGATTGTTTTAAGGGACTAAGAAATAAAATAATTCTGAGGATATTACAGGGATTTAACTTTTCTGATGTTTCTGTCTCTGAGGCAACAGGAAAATGCTTTGGCCACAGTCCCATCCCAATGGGATGAGTGTTACAAATACAAGCAATGTTTCAGAAAGTAAAACCTTTTTCCATTCTGTTTTTGGTGTTCAAATCTGACTAAAATTCTGAACAGAATTTTACATCTCAGAACTCTCCTGGTCGTTAATTTCATTTTGGTGGTGCTGCTCCAGGCCTGAAGGCAACAAACGTCACCACTCAAAGATTCCCTACTGGAAAACTTCCTTTGCTCTTCCCAGCAGCGAGAGGAAATACAAAGTGACCAGAGCATGTCCCTGGCTGCAGGACAGTGTGGAATGTGCTGCTCCTTGGTCACAGCCACACCATCCTTTAGGCTGGAACAGAAATCCACGAGTCCAGCCTCACTGAGCAGGTGTCAAATAACCTCTCTGGGAGAGACAGACTGAGAAAAGGCTCCTTTTCCATCCTGATTGTTTCCAAATCCACAATCTGAGTGTTCTCTGTGCCTTCCTCTATTGTTTTTTTCCAGAAGTGTGTTGCAAACACAGAGGCTGTGACAGAGGGACCTGTGCCACACTCACCCCTGGCACTTCAGCTGAGCTTTCCCAGCTCTCCTCAGGGAAACCCAACATTCCATGAGCACTTTGTGGAGCAGTTCAAGCTCTCTCCTCGGTGCAGGGAGGTGGCCATGTGTCTGCAGGGACACCTTACCCTGGGTCAGTGCTCCCTGCATCCCAAATTTACTCTCAGGAACAGCTGGCTCAGTCCAGAACTATGTGAGGCAAAGTTGAGGACGAGACGTGGAACCTCCCTCTTCTCCAGCCTGATCTGTCACCCTTGTTCTAAATTTAAATCTGTGTTTACAGCATGCAAGAGGAAATAGGCAGGCAGTTAAATTAAGCAGCAAAACATCTCGTGTTTATTTGGAGGTCGGAAAAGTGGATTTTCTTTTCCATATGGTGAATTCTGCTGGCAGAGCCCAGTGGGTGATGTGAATGTTTGTGAAAGCTTTGTGAGCAAGGAAAGTCAGCCCTGCTCAGGGGGACCCCTGGCTTGGCTTCTGACCCTTTTAGGGTTATTTTTGGCAACAAAAATCCATAGGATAATAAGGATTGGTGCTGGAGCAGGGAAGAGCCATGCTCGAGGTTGGTGGAGCTTTCTCAGAGGCTTTTCCAAGGGAGAATTTGCTCTTCTGAGGCTGCACTGCCCTGTCAGTCCCCTCCTCCCAGCTGAGAATCGTAGAGAAACCCAACTGGAGTTGCTGGGAATGGGATTAGAGGAAATTAATTCTGGATAAAATGCAGGTTGAAGTTCTGAGACCTTAAGTTCTTATCTGGCCCAGTATTGTGCACATAACAGTCACTGTCGCCATCATTTTATATCTTGTGGCTTAATCACATTTGTGTTGTAATTTTATTAGAAAAGTCTGATGTCCGGGTCTTGATAAAGGAATGAAGGGGATAAATATTCATCCTGTTTATTGCATCTCCTTCTGATGCTTTTGCAGGAGAGGAGAATAAAGCCACCAGATAAAACTTATTAATAATAATTTTGTGATTCTGCAGCAGCAGCTCTATTGTGAAACAGCCTGTGTTGTGTTCCCAGCCCGTAACTCCCCAGTGCTGCAGGACTGTGCCCATTTTCACCACTTTGGAAGTTATTTAATGTCAGGGATTCAGGGAGAGATCTCCTCTCTTTGCCAGTGGGGGACAAGGAAAGGGGGAACTTTGTTTAATTCTCTTCCTGCTTTTCACCCCCTGGTCTCCAAATAATTCCCTAAAATCAGCAGTGCTGCCTCAGCTTCCGTGTGTCCCATTGGGAAATCCTCCCTGCCCGTGACAGGACTTTCAGAAGGGCTCATTAGTCAGCATCTCTTCCATTTTCCCAGTGTTTGGTTCACAGATCCTTTCTCCTTGTTTGTCTTAATTCCAGATGTCCCTTTAAATTTGAGTTACTAAGGGCAGGGCAGGAGAATTCCCATATTAAAAACATAAACAAAAGGCCATTGTTTTATCTTTAAAGCTCTTTGCTTCTCCCCTCCTTCCTCCTGAACTTAAAATACCCAGCTATAATTGAATATCCTCTTCTGAAGGGAGGGAGCTGCACTCAGGGCTGGGGAGCCCAAGAGGCAAAGCCAGGGTGGGAGAGCAGAGCTTTGCCCCAGCCCGGGTGGGAACCACAACACTGCCTTTGCTCCAGTCTCTCCAGAAGATTCCCAGCAGGGTCCTGAGCTATTTGTGCACACCCTGAGGCCCAGCGAAAGTCCCTATGCTAAATTAATTTAAATGTTTTTTATAAAGTTAATTTAAAAGCACGTACATGTAATTAAAGGGGCCTTCACCATCTTGGATCTTCCTTTATGACCCATATCCATTGTCCACCTCGTTCTTGGTTTTCCCTCCACTCCTGAGCACACAGCCACAGAGAAACAGGGTGGGCAAAAATAAACCTGATAAAATAGAAAAGAAAATTAATTTTACTTGCACAAGACAAGAGTTAGATTTTTCTTCCCCTCAAAGAGGTTTTTTTTGGAGGAAGAGATTGAGAGACAAGAGATTGAGAAACATTCCTGTTTGTCAGGCTTTAAGGGATTCTAGCTCCAGGTTCTGAGGCAGACTCAGGAGTCCTGTAAATACTTGGTTGTTCAGCCTTTGCTTGAGAAAGTATCCCAATTTCTGAGCACACAAAGTCAATGGGATCATTAATAAAATAAATCAGGGCATCTATTCTTGGGGCACTCAGCCAGGGTAGTAAAGTTGTCCTGAAAGGATACAAACACCAGGCTGAAAATGAAAACCTGCTGCTATTTTTTATTAATTCTGAATCTCCTGTATTTTCCCTCTTTATTTGTGGCTACAAAAAGCTGGTAATTTGAGGGCAGTGACATCAATTAACAGTTTAATTGGAGTTGCAGAGACTGTCTAATTGGGAAGGCAAGGGTGTGCCAGGTAATAAATTCCATTTCCAATGAACTCCAAGCAGCAGGAAGCGTTGTGGAAGAGACTCTTTCCAGCAGGACCCAGTCTCCAAACAGGAAATGTTTATTGGACTCTGACGGGAGAGGAAAGTGAGGAGCCAGGTACCTGTGCTGGGGTAGAAATCAGAGTCATGGCAGGGAAAGCAAAAGAGTTTCCAGGCTGGAGCTCAGAGCTGAAGTGCTTTTCTCCCTGGCCATTGATCAGCCATTTGGTGGAATCTGGACTGGGATGAATGGCAGGTCAAAAAATCTGTGGGATGAGAAGCTGGAATTGGGGCAGGACATTGTGGAGAGCTGCAGGAACCTGTTGTGGAGAGAGAAATCACCTTCCAAGGAGGTTTCTGAGGAGCAGAAGAGGGGCTCAACAGGCTCTGAAATCAACCCTGACACCCCAGCCTGAGCATGAGGGAGAATTTGGTTCAGGGTCCCTGAAACAAAATAATTCCATAGATTCCAGCTATGAGAGAGAGCTGGATGTGTCCCCAAACTTCACATGTCCAGGGCCTGGCTGATTTTCCAGATTCACCCATTTGTCACTGGATTGAGATGGTGCTTATTCCCTAAGCATCCAAATTGTGTCAAGTCCTGTGGAATGCTGAGGAGACAGAGGTTGTTATTTCATGGTTGTTATTTCATGTTCACTTTGTAAGGCTCAAATGCTGCCAAGCCACAAAGACCAAACCAAAGTCACAATTCCCACATCTGAGCACTGGAAAGGGGAGGGGCAGAACCTGAGCAGGGAGGGGGCATTGCAGCTCTGCACTCCCCACTCTGCTGATGACATTCCTGCAGTCTCTCCTCCCTTCCAGCAGTTCCTGCTCTTGGCTGAACACCCAGTCAGCATTTTATTACCCTGTGAGATCGATGAATCTCAATAGAAAAGCCTCATGAGCCTTAAATGGTCCAAAATGAGTGTGAGCAGCAGGCAGGGCCCAATCAATCAATCAATCAATCGTCCCCAATTAATCTGTTTTGTAGAGAGGCCCCAGATTGATCCCTGGGTGAGCCGAGCCCCAGCATTGACTGAGCTCAGGGAACAGCTGATGGACCTAAAAGTTCTGTAAATGAAATGATTTGAATGAATACTCCAAGCATTAAATCAATGCTAAGCAGAACAAGAGGTGACGTGTTCTCCTGTTTATTCTAAAATTAAACCTGGACAGCTGTTGAGCAGCGCTATTTTTCAGGGATTTATGGTTCTCTGGGCTGGCATTCTGTCTTGTTCACATCCTTTTATTGGCTTTTGATTCACTAATTTGGAACTGCATTATAATTACAGTGGTTAGGGGTAGATGGCCTCGAGGTTTTTTCTCAGGCTGGCAGAGAAAGATGATTTGAGTTGTGTGATTCAGCCCATGGAAAAAAACCACAGTTAGTGCCTCTTTTGGGAATATCAGCAGGGCAGGAAGGAGTCTCCATGGGCATGAGCCCCCAGGATAAAGCATTTTATTCCCTCAGGGTGAAGATGTGCCTTGAGTGCTGTTGCTCCATCTTTTGGGGGACACAGAAGGATTTGGGTTCCTGGGATTGATCTAAATCCTTAAATATATTCTAAAAATGAGAAAGGAAAAACAATAGGTTGTTTGGTGATAAAGTTGTCTTTCAGCTTTGGTGATTTTCCAGGTGCCAACCTGCAGTTTTCAGTGTCTGTAAGCAATAATTTAAACTGAAAAAATGTGGGGTTACAGGACTCTCCTTTCCAGCTGTAGAACTGTCACCAAACACATCTGCTTCCCTGACTGGTGGCACATTTGTATTCCTGTTTCCCATGGAATAATTGAGCTGAAAATATTGTTTATTGGGCTGAGAAACCAGCAATGCTCCACCAGAGTCGGGACTTGTGGGTGCCCTGCACAGAATTCCTGATTCCTAACAGAATCTGTGACTTTCTGCTCTTTCCTAACAAGAATTCCTGATCTTTTAGCTGGAGTTACACAGCTGGAAAACTGCTCTGGAGAGTCGTGGGCAGGCAGCACGTGGGAGGATTGTTCAGACATCCTGTGCCTCCCTGGGAGGGTCTGGGGTCCCTGAGGTCGGGGTGGCTCTGGGTGTGTGTGGCAGGGGTGTTTATGGAATGTGGGCAGTGCAGGCTCCCAGGCTGCTCTCGCCTGGTTCCCTCTGGGCTGGGTGGGCCCCTCCTGTCCCCTGTGCCCTGGTTCCCAGTGCTTCGCTGGGATCTCATGAAAACACACAGGAAGATGAGTGGGAAAGGCCCTGGATAATCCACTAAACATATTTCCCCCATTCTTTTCTCTCCTAAGTCAATGTGCCTCTCCCCAGAGCTGGGACTTGTGTCTCTTTGCAAGAGCCACCCTGAGTGCAGCAGAAAATGCTGCAGCTCTTCAGCTGCAAAGACGTTTCATAAGAGCGTTCTGGAGCCAGGAGACATTTTCATCTCTCCTGTCTGATTTCTTAAGAGAGCACAGAGCGGTGCAGCTGAAACCCAGCAATTTAAAAACAGGAAGCTGTTCTGAGGGAGATTCCTGTTTCTGGATATTTTTATGTGCACTGTGGCTCACCTTGATCCAGGCACCCACAGGTCCCGTGGTCATTTTCCGGCACAATCTGGAGATGCTGAAGGGATTTGGGGTGAAATCCTTTGCTGAATCACAACACTTCACTTGAAACCACGGGGAGGCTTTTAGGATCAATAAAACCATCCCAGACTCTTCAGGGCAGCGTCTCGTGTTTACAGCTGCAGCACTTCAGGTGCTACACTGTGGAGTGTTCCTGAAAAAGCCCTCTCGTTGATGGCATTTCATCTCCCAGCATTAACAGAAAATCTTGTGCAGTCCGGATGGATTTGCTGGCAGGAGCAGCTGGGTGAGGGAGGCTGCGGGCTGGGAGCAGAGAGAGCTGTGCTGTTTATTACCATGGCCAATAAATCACTTACAGCCAGAACCAATTCCCTGTTTATTTCCAGTGTCTGCTCTTCAATTAACACGGGGAATATGCACCTTTACAGGAGATAATTTCTCGGGATGCGTTAGGTTGTTGTTCCAGCCTGGAGCTGGGATGTTCTGTTGGCATTTTACTGGGAGTCACTGCTGAGAGCTCAGGCAGCTCCAGGGCTCTCCCCTGCCTCGGTGAGGGTGGCATTCCCTGAGCTCTGCAAATCCAGGAGCACAGTTAACAGGGCACTGAAAGTGGGAAGATTTCAAGTATCCCAGCTCAGAGGGGTCCTGTGATGGAGCAGCCTGGGAGAACCCTCCCTGGGATAATTACCCTCCCTGGGATAATCACCCTCCCTGGGATAATTACCCTCCCTGGGATAATTACCCTCCCTGGGATAATTATCCTCCCTGGGATAATTACCCTCCCTGGGATAATCACCCTCCCTGGAAGAACGCTCCCTGCGGAGCTGGGGAAGTGCTGGTGGGCACCAGGAGCTCAGCACCACCAATGGAACCTGTCAGCCCCTTTTACTGGGAGTTCTGGTCTCTCCCTGTCACTGCTCTGACCTGTGAGTGCTCAGACCTGGCACTGATGTAATTCCCGGGATGTTGTTGGAGAGCATGGCCCCACAGTGGGAGGTTTGTTCATATTTTTGTATAAAATTCACAGGGAAAGTCAAAAGTTGTCCCATTCCCAAACCTGGGGCACAGACTGGCAGCACTGGGAGTGTTGGGGGCTGAGCTGGGAATGGCCCCGGACTGATGACCTGGAGTCAGAGCAGGATCCTCCTGGAGAATTCCTAGGAACAGACTGCTCCTGCACAGCCATGGAAAAGATGGATAAACTCCTGTGGAATGGGCGAGTCCAAGGTCAAATCCCATAAAAACTGAGGAGCTGTGGGGAGTGCGTGTTCCTGACGGAGATTTGCAAACTAAATGAGGCCTGCTTTGCATTTATTTGAATAAGAGCATTTTCCAGGCACCTTTTTAAGGTATTCCTTGGATACAGAGGATTCAGTGGGAATGTTCTGGTGGGGATCTGCTTCCTCAGCAGGGTGGGCTCCCTGCACACCATCCAGGCAGGAATCCCTGCCACATAATTCACATTTGGGTCGGAAAAGACCTCCAAAACCATCAAAACTTGAACTAATTTTAAACTATTGACTCTGCTAAATTTATCACAATTTTTATTTTGTGTAATAGGATAAAATATTTAAAAATTACAAAACTCAGGAGGGATATAAAAGTTAAATGTTGGGCTGTAGCTCTTTCTATGCCTGGAGCATTACAGAAATCAATCAATACCAAACAGAAAATGGGGATTTCAAAAAGTGCTCTTAAGGTTCCCAGCCTCTTGTAGCAGGTCCTGGGGCAGAGCCCAGCACAAACACTGGATTTTGAGGACCTTCCACTTCAGCAAACTTTGCTCAACCAAGAGGTCTGAGTAACTCAAAACTGATCAATCGTCACCTCCAGGAGAATTTATTTATTGGGCTTTAATCCATTAACACGAGTTTTAGATGGAAAAGCAAAAACCATTAGAAAGGAAAACACTGTAAATCTTATTCTTCTGGGAACCGTTAGTGGCTAATTCTGGTGAGGATTGCTGAGGCAGTGAGCAATCCAGATGTTTGCTCTCTGGCTAAGGCTGAGCTTTCCTTCTTCCTGCATTTCATGAACAAGGAGTGAGCAGTTTCCTGGGATTAGAGGTGGCATGAGAGGGAACAACTGGATGTGGGAGCCTCTGATGTGGTGTCTGCCCGTAAGCAAAGCTGCTGGTTCTGTTCTAGACCTGTCTGCTTTCCCATTGAAACAGATCTGAAACTGGCTTTGAAACCCAAAATCATCTGAAAAGGGCTTTTAAGCCCGCACTGGGACACGCAAGGATAGATTTCCTGGCTAGCATCACAGATGTTTTTAGGTTTTACTTAACAAGAACATAAATCAGCATTTTCAATGGGAAGGGCCACACAGAAATTGTTAAAATCAACTTCTGTTCTTTGGTCCAATAGAAGGAGCCAAATATTTTGGCTTTTAGCCAGATCAGTGTTTTCCAAAGATTTTGCCAGATTCATCCAGCTGGTTTTGGAATTACCCCTCCTACTACCAAAATTTAAGGCAAAACATCTGTGATTTGTGAAAACATCAGCAGCACTGTGCCAAAGCTGCTTGGGAACCTGGGAAATGGGACTTGGATGTGCTAATTTGTGAAATTTTGGAGAGATAACAGGGACTGGGGTGGGGTGGGACAACAGAGAGATGGATGGTGATAACTGTGATAATGCACTGGCTTTAATTTCACTTCCTCCTTGCAAAAGAAGGTTTCAGGTCTGTTTCCCCGGTTGTTCCCAGTCACTCTGGAGAAAAACAATCCAAGTTTTGACAATGGAAAGCACAGGGCACATAAAACTCCAAACATGAATCTTTTCCTGCTCTCACAGCAGCTGGAAGGTGGGAACAGAGCAAACCTCTTTGGAAGGATTAAAAAAATCATAAACTGTAAGTTTTCACAGGCAGCAGTGGCATAAGAGTGACAGGACAGTCCCAGGACAGTCAGTGGAATGAAAGAATTTATTGAATTTAAAAGGGAAACAATAAAAACTGCTTGTTGCACAACATGTGATTAACTCTGAGGACTCACTGCCACAAATATTTATTGGAGCACATTGTACAGTTCCATAAAAAAAAACCATTGCATTAATAAGAGAAATATTCCCTATATAACAGAAACTGTACAATTCACACCAGCAGAATGAATTCTCAGTGTGAAACCCTGAGTCAGAGTCTGAAGTGTTCAAGTTTAACATTTCCTGGAGACAAAGTGGAGATTTGACTTTCAAACCAGGGCAGACTGGTACCTGAGTGACCTGACTGTATAAACCAAACCTTTCCTCCTCCAGCTGGAGATTTTTGTGGCATTTTGGAAGCAGTGAGAACTGTGTGTGGCCTTGACAAAGGAGAATATGGAGTGGCACTCGGAGGGCTGGAAAACCCTCTGGAAAAAGCTCGGATTAAGGCTGGGAGGGGATGTGAAGGCTGAGCTCAGGTGTCTCCCCTCAGCCACTGCTCATCTGCAGCTCTGTCAGCATGAAAAGCTGATAAAAACTTGCTGCTCTGCGCTGGAGGCCCCACAAAGTTTATTTTTAATGCAAAAACATTGAATCAACAGCGTGAAGAGGAGTGGAAGTGGTGTCTCCTCAGGGCTGAGACACTGCTTGGAAAGCCAAGTGCTGACCTTAAAATCGTTTGTTCTCTTGGAAGTTGAAAGGCTCAGGCCTTTCCTTACCATGGGTGTAAGGAATCCTGTAAAATTTGGTGTCAGAGAAGTTCCCAGGTGGGCAAAATCTTCATGAAATCATCCCAGAAATCTCCATTGTCTTTCTAGCTGCAGCTTTGCTGTATTTTGGTGTCACTCTGCTGCTTCCCAGCCCCTAAAGCTGGAAATTCAAACCTCATTTTCCCCTGTGTTTGATATCCACCATGAAGGAAAGGAAAGGAAAGGAAAGGAAAGGAAAGGAAAGGAAAGGAAAGGGGATTTTGTGAGGTTGTAATTACAATGTAAATACCATTTAACATTCACAAGGCTGTGCATGGGAAAGAATATTTTCCCTTAAAATGTTGAATTAAGGGCCTCACTCTGTGGGAGCTGGATTAACACATTTTCCCAATTCTGGTGCCTGTGTGGATCCTGCTGCTGCTCTGACACTGAAACTCCACAGCCAGGGAACATCAGTGTGAGGAAAACACTGCCAAGACGTGTGAGAAAAGCTGCTCACACATCAACACTTGGCAATTGTGACAACTTGCAGATTTGGCTGGGAATTGGTCGGGGTTTGTTTGGGGTTTTTTTTGGCTGTACTGTTTGTAAAGATAAAAAAGGTTGGGATTTCAGTTTTCCTAAAAGACCGGAGTTTGTCTGACTGCTGATACACAAACTGGGAATGCTGGAGCAGGACGGGGTTTGAGGGAGCCAGTACTGGGAGGTTTGGGGGTTTCCTTTCTCTCCTGGGCTGTTTCTCCCAGTCTCCAGTTCCAAGGCAGCTCTGCCTTCCCAAGGCAGCCTGACCCGGGGGTGCTGTAAAATCTCAGTAAAAGCTGCTTCAAGTTCTCTTCCAGGAGACTTTACTTGATCAAATCCTGAGCTTTGAAGCTGCAGCAAATCTAAGGACAGCACAAGCACAGTTTGTGTTCAGCTGATTTATTTCCCCCCCAGCAGCACCATCAAACTCCAGGGTGGTTTTCCCTGGATTTGGCAGTGCAAGAAATGGGATTTCTCTGTTCTGTAGTGCCAGGGGGGTTTGGGCTCTGTGTAAATTTGTGATGGCCCAATTGGCCCCACATGGAGGGAAGAGCAAAGGAAAAACCATTGGAAGAGATCAAGGAATTTCTGTCGCTCAGGAAGTGAAATAAAGTGGAGCTGCATCCACAGCACTGGCGTGAAGGAATGCTGGAAGGAACAGTGGGAAGTGGTTGTTGGACAACATCAGCACAGAGGGCGAGGGAGGTGATTTTTAGTTTTGATTTATTGCTCTTTTTTATCACTGGGAGGAGAAACAGAAACACACAAAGCTGAGGGGCACTGGAGGAAAAGTTGGCTGAAGAAAATCCACTTTCAGAAATGTTTATGTCAGGATTGTCTGTCACAGAAGGCTCAGGGCAGTGTCTGTCTGGATACTGAAGGGCACATCCTAAAGGGAAACTTTAGGAATTAAAATAAATTTATCCCTTCTTGTCATCTTCTCTTAATAGCCCTACGAGGAAATATCAATTCCAAAATATGGAACAATTTAAATTATTTCTGTATTGTCTGCTGTGCTGCTGAGGAGAAATGCTTTCCCTTTAAAATTGTTTCTTATTTTCCCTCTGCCTCTCCTTTCTGCAGCAGGTTCTGCTGCAAACCCATCAATCTGAATCACGGGTTAACAATCTCACTCTGACAATAAACTGGTGGATGCTGCGAGCTAATATATTCTAATTTCAATGTAACATATTCCACACTCAATCGTGATCAGGGAAAAAACTCTCGATCCATCAAAGTGAAACAAGAAAATTACTCCTGGCTGGAACAAGTAGACACTTGTGTCTATATTGACTCTAGAATTCCTTGGCTCTGGCTCATCTCATTAACCTGTGTCTAATTTTCATCTGTTGAGGTGTTTTATAGAGTTAGAATGAAAGAAATAAGTACATTTTAAGAACATTTTGAAATGGAAGGGAGAGGGGGAAAATGAGTGAAATATCTGGTTTTCCACCATGGCCAAAGTGGGCTTGAAAAAGGCATTTTTGTACCTGATCTTTCCATATCACAGCATGAGAATGGTTTGGGCTGGAAGGGACCTAAAGTCTCATTATTACAGACTGCAGGGGGATCCTGCCAGTCTGCAGGAGGAGGGATTGTTCCAGAAGTGTTTGCATCTCTTCCCAATGCCATGGGAATCTCCAGGAAACCTCAGAGCACCAGAAGAGACCAAGGAACGGAAGATTTCAGCAGCACCACAGGGTTTGGACCACAAGGATGATGGACTTGATGTGTCTCGTTTTATCAGGGAGGTTTAGAGCACCTAAAGCCCAGGAACGCGTTTGGAGCAGCTGATTTCAGTTGTTCTGTGTCAGAGGCAGGGAAGGAGCTGACCCCGGTGCTTTGCTTGTGCTGCTGTTCTGAGCACAGGGTCTCCCTCAGTGGTTTTTCATCCCCCCTGCTCCTGCTGCAGGTGCCAGGGTGGGGGAGCTGCTGCAGGGAGCCCCAGGACTGGATGGAGGTTTTGAAGTCTCTGCTTTCCTCCTCAGCCTCTCCCCCACCCCTGCACGAGTCCTGTCATGGCTTTGGGAGCTGTTTTCTCCTGGTTGTGCTTCTGTCCAGGGCTGTCAGGGCTGGCCAGAGAGGAAGTCTCCCTCCTGGAGAAGGGAATTAAAGCAGGCTGGGACACAGCAGCTTTCCTGGGAAGGGGCAGGGGCTGTGCAGGAACTGGCCCTCCCCAGGAGCCCAGCTGGAGGTCAGTGCTAGCTCCCACACCTTCCCTGTGTGCTGAGCCACGTGGAGCTTTTCCTTTCGGGAAATGGCTCTGTTCACATGGATTTGTCTCCCTGAGGGCTGTGCAGAGCCTCCATCTCCAGCCCCAGCACGGACAAGGCTGGACCCTGGACTGGGAACAGCGTTTCTTCCACCAGGGCTCAGCTCCTCCTCGTGTCCCAGTGATTTTATTTCTTGTCAGTAAGAGCCATAAATGCAACCAGAACCATCCCCAGGCAAAAAGTCCTGGAGAATTTGATCCAGACCTTCTCCCTGGAAGCTTTTTCCACACAAATCCACAGGCTTTGCCAAAATCTCTCTTGGTTTTGCATTGGCACCCCCAGGGTTACACACAGGACTTGAAGCTGTCCCTCCTCCTTGTCCCTGTCCCAAACTGCTCCATTTCAGAGCCAGATAAAAGCTCACCACTCCAAAAAATTGCCGAATGGTTCCTTCCAGAAATGGACAGTTTTGTTCAGCACTGTTATTATTTGACTGTAAATTGCCATTATTCAGAGCCTTTCTGAAACCCCACACAGTTGCACTGAAAACGTTTGGGAGCTCAGGGACTGAGCCCAGCTGTTCCAAGAGGATCTGCACAGCTTGCAGTTAATGAATATTGGGATTGGGGCACTTTTACAAGGAATCTGGGCTTTGGAAACCAAGGCTTTGTGGTTTCCAGAACTAAGCCCCACTCCAAGGAGTGAAATTAATCTGAGCTTCAAACGAAATCTTGTATTTCTGAATTAACCCGGTGTCAGTTTTCATTTCAACCATCAATGCAGAGGCTTGGAATTCTGGTAGGAACGCTGTCAGCTCCCAGACTGGAGAGAGGGATTTATTCTCCTCCTCATGAGGCAGAAGGCAAAGCTCTGAGGGCTCTGGCTGCCCCCTCTGAGGGTGTCTCACCACTTCCAACCATTCCAGCCTTTGGTAGGAATATCCAGGGACCCCAGGCTTTGTTCAGGAACCCCTGGAGCAGGGATGGCACAGGGATCACACACACACACACATTCTCCTGGCCTCATGCCCAGGGATTTTTGCTCAGTGAAGGCTCCTCTTTGTTTTTGCTGAATCACAGGATCCCAGGATCACTGAGGCTGGAAAAGAGCTCCAAACCCATCGAGTCCAAGCTGTGCCCCATCCCCACCTTGTGCCCAGCCCAGAGCCCTGAGTGCCACCCCCAGGTGACACCTCCAGGGATGGGGACTCCAAACCTCCCCGGGCAGCCCCTGCCAAGGCCTGACAACCCTTTCCATGGAGAAATTCCTGCTGATGTCCACCCTGAGCCTCCCCTGGCCCAGCCTGAGGCCGTTCCCTCTCCTCCTGTCCCTGTTCCTGGGAGCAGAGCCCGACCCCTCCCCAGCTCCAAGCTCCACGTCCATGAGCTCAATTAGCGCTGGGCTTGATGAACCTGCACTGTGGGCTTTGCATTTCCCTGAGATTCCACAGCTTCCTTGTTTTCAGTAAAACCCTGGAATGTGTGCCTGGCTGGGCTCTGTGAGTGCTGCTTCCACAACCTTTGCTAGCTCAGAAACTTTCCCAGTTTCACGCTCAGAGAGAGAGAGAAAACAGAAATGTTTCCCTTTTGACTTAATGCAGGGGCATTTGAGGATAATGAGGAGCTGAATTCCAGCATCCATCCCCAGCAGTGATGGATTTTTGGGTGAGTGGTTTGGCTGGAGCAGTAAGATGTGGCTTAGCACCTGCAGCAATGACTCAGGAGCACTCTCAGCTTGATCGACTCCCCTCATTCTCCTCTGGACTTTTGCAGTTGTTCTCTGGCCTCTGGAGGTGCCAGCCCGTGCAGGGACTCTCCGGGAGTTGTGACAGCTCAGCCTTGTGCTGTCCCTGCGCAGCAGCTCCGGCCCTGCCGCACTGCAGAGGGGCCCTGGTGCTCAGGGAGCTCTTGTGCCAAAAATGACTTTTTAAGGCCTTTTCTGCTAAGGCCGAGGCTAATCCAAGAGCAGGTCCTGGTGGGAGTAAGCAACGATTCTCCATGAATAACAATAGCCCAGTCGGGCCCTAAATGAGACATTTATTCAACCTTTCTCATCTGTCTTCTGTAAATCACCTTCCCTGTGCTGGCATCTCTGTCCCTGGAGGAGAGGACTGACTAACCACGGCTTTATTCCAGGAGGCAACAGCAGGAGGAAAGAGTCAGGATGCTTTGAAATGATATTTCAGATATCTTGTTGATAGCCCTGGTTGCCCCATCCCAGCAGGGAGTGGGGAGTGACCTTCACTCAGGGTCAGTGCAGTGAAATCCAGGCAGGCAGGGAAAGAGGAGCCTCTGAGCATCCCCAGGTTCCCTGCTCAAAGCTCAGAGTGTGTTCTGCACAGTCTAAAGGGACAGAAAGGTGCACACAGCTCGTGCTCTGTTCAAACTGAGATGCTCAGATTTTTCAGTGCCTCACTTTGTATTAATGAAGAATTCAAAGTTTGGTGTTAACACAATCTCCTCCTGACTCCAAAGCTCTTCCTGCACTTCCCACCGCTTTCCATTCGTTCTTTTCAAATGTTCTCTCCCTCTAAAAGGGAAGGAAACTTTCTAGGCTAAAATCACAAAGATAAGATTCCACTTATCACCCCCAGCCTCTCTCTGGGCCATTTCTCTGCTCTGCTCCTCCCCAATGCACAAAAGCCCAGCAGGTTTCAGTTTCATGATCCTTCTCCTACAAAAGTGTGTAAAACTCTCTGGGTGTAGAGGCTGCACTCACCAAACCATGACTCCAGGGGCTTGAAGGGGATGGAGATGCCAAGGAAAAAATTCCTGTGTTAATTGAGATTTCCAAGTGGTACCAGCAGCCCTCACAGAAATAAAAATTTCAGGCTGTCCCATAAAGAGCAGAGGAAGAAAGGGCAGAGCCAGCAGCCCTGGGGTGCCTCTGAGATGGGGGTATGGGTTAATGGAGAGATGGAAAATGCACATCACTTTTACATCAATGCCCAAAATACACAGACAGCTATTTTCTCAAGTGACTGGGAATAGTTTTGAGATTTTTTTCCAATCAAATAGCACAAGGAAAAACAGTCAGTAGGGGCGGGTGAGGAATGAGGGGATTATGAGGGAGAATGTTGCAGAGCACAATAACTGCTCCTTTCTGCATTTCTGTCCCTAAAATCCAATCTGCTTCTCGTTGGTTTGGAAGAGGAATGTCCATGTGAGGAAATTAAAACCTGACAATGCCTTTGCTGCCTTTGAGCTGACAGGAGCTCAGGAGATAACAATGAACAAGTGAAACGAGCCCGGGGAGAAGAGGAGCAGAGGAATTCCTTATCACCACCTCCAATTGCTGCAGCTTTGCCTTAAAGTAAAATGCAGATTTTGAGGGAAAAAAGCTGAAGAACAGAACCAAGTCAACCACAATAAGCAGAAACAGCATTTCCCTGCTTCCTTGGGGGGGAATTCAACAGCTCCAAGTGGGTTTCAGATCTTGTGCCATTCTCATTGATCTTTGGCCTCCCCTCACTTCACACTGTCAGTTTGGTTGAACTGCTCTGCATGAAAAGTGCTTTTGATGTTTGGCAGGGGACCAGCAGGAGAGAGACGTTTCAGCAGCTCTGCCCGGTGGGGACAGAACTGCTGGATCTGCCTAATCCAGCTGGGAATATCGCTGGAGCTCACATCGTGCCAACCACTCCTTGCCTGCTGCAGGTCCCTCCCTTTCCTGCAGCTGCCAGTTCTGAGCTGATTCTCTTTGCAGGGAGGAGAAGAGAGCACCTGGATGGGGGGAGCTGCTTATCCAGGGCTTTCGGGCTTCCAGGGCAAGGGAGCATTGCTGCTTCCTGTGAGCGAGGGAGAAAACAGGAATTCATCACTGAAAACTGGGAGCAAGGGAGAAAAAGTGCCTTCACTTGTCACCTTCCTGGCTTTGAGTGTTCATCTAATGAGGAAACCCTCTGGAACCCTGATTCCCTTACTCCACTCCATCTCTGAGACACCTGAGCTGGTGGGAATTCCTCCCCAGCACAAGACAACTCCCTGCTCATCACAGCAATGCCAGAAAAGCTTCCCTGTGGTGTTTTCACTCCCCAGGGAGTTCCTGTGCAGGGTTGGGGCTGTGTTTCACCTGTTCTTGGCCAGGTTTTTCCTCACTAGAACACCTTTAATGCTCTTTGTCTTGTCCAGAGAGCCACATGAAGGAGCATCTTTGCCCCCATCTCTTTCTTGGGAGAAGCAGAGCAGCAGAAAACACTTCCATACTTTATTTCTAATTTTCTGGAGAGGACTGGAAAGGAAAATGAGACAAACTATTCCTGAAAAGCTTGGAGGGGCAACGCCAAGCCATGAACTGTCATTAACTGAGAGAACCAGTGCTGCATTAATGAAGCCTGGGGTTTTAATGGTATCCATGGGAATGTTGTATTTATTCCCTCTGAAATTCAGGCAGGTGGAGCACCAGAGGATTGCTCAGCATTCCCAGGGGCATCTCCAATGCTCCCACCCCACCTCCTGGGACCTCAGCAGACACAGGCAGAGCAGATGCCTGGGACATTTTGGCAGAGGCTGCTTTGCTCACAGGCTCCCTGGGGAGCAGGAGGAAACCAGGAATTCATCCCACTCTCCTCAGCCATGGATCACTCCCAGTTTGACCAGAGAGAGGAGTTTCCTTCACAGGGGAAGCTCCCATGGAGCAGGTGGCATTAGAGGTTTCCTTGAGAGGAGAGGAGCTCCAGCCCTGGGAGAGAAAGTGCTGGGTGGGGCTTGGAGGGCCTCGAGCCTGGCACCAGATCTTTTCCTTTCTTCTGGCCTCAGGCAGGGAAATGTGCCCAGGATTTATACCCAGCTCCCTTTTTCCAACACAGCCATTTCTACCAACAGACCATTTCCCAGAGCTTCCATTTCCTGCTGAAGATTTAGATTTTTAATTCTTGTAACGAAGCTTGTCCCAGAGGTCCAGAAACTCCTAATTAACTTCAGGATTGTACATCAAACAGTGCTGCCAGCTCTGTGCTGGCAGAGAGGCTTTGGGGCAGTTCTGGGATGTCACTCCTGGCAGTGCTTTGGGGTCTGGGGTTGTGGAGGTGCCACGAGCTCCAAACTGCCCATTTAAAGTAAACACCCCTCAGTTCCCGGCCCCAATTTCATCTCCCAATTGAACTTGTTTGAGGAAAGAAATGATATTTTTAGGCTTATAGAGCTGAACTTTCTGCCAGCAGCGCTCTGTGGCTGGATTGCACCCAGATGGAAATAAATGAGTTTTTATCTGGCCCCACACACTCCTGGTGGAGCTCTGGAGGAGACCTGCTTTGAGGAAAATGTGACTTCATGGGCAAAATCAGGCAGTAAAACATCACTTCTCCCCCCTGGATGAGAGACCCTTAAACTGCATTTGCTCCCAGAGAAGCAGCTTTGGGGAGAGGCGGAGTCACTGCGGGGTGGCACAGACAGAGCTGCTCCCCAGATGCCCCTTGATGTCATCAGCTCCAGCATGGGAACGTGGCAGGAAAGGAGAAAACACAATAACCTGCAAGGCCCTGGCCTGCTGACGTTCAGGGACTACAGGACCTGCATAGATCTGATGCTCCCCTGTGACTGATACAGATCAGAATCCAAATTGCACCGAACCAGTTCTCCATAAGGGGAGCTGGGAGGATATGTAACATCCTCCCCATGGCAGGTGTTATGTACAGGAGATACCAACCTGAATTAATGTAAAAATAACATTTTGGTGGCTTTTAAATACAGATCTCACAACCTCCTCACCCGGGCTTGATGAATCACCGGGCCATGCTGTCACTTGTGGAAGGGCAACAGATGGAGGAGCAGCCACCAGTGATCCCTCAGGAACCTCCTCAGGGCTGGGATGAGAGCTGGGATGGGACACAGCTCCTGGAGAGGCTCTGCAGGACCCCTGGGCCACAGAACCTGTGATGGGTGAGTGTATTTTATGTGAAGTGCAGCAATGGCATCATCCATAAAAGTGTCAAAGCAAACCCCTCCAGCTGCTCTTGTCTGGTGAGCATGAAATCTTTATGCATTACAGTGCAATCCTTAATTACTCGATTGCATCCCATGTTGATGGAGGATCTGTCTCAAGCACAGCCCAGGGGGAACTTTGTGGGGTAAATCAGGTGCCCAGCAAGGCACTGCTCGTGGGCAGGGCTGTGCCTGCTGTGGGAGGCAGGGAAGGGCTGGACTGAGCCACTCAGATGTGCCCTGAGGGACAGGAGCTGCCGAGCAAACAAATCCCTGCAACCCAAGCGGGTGCTCCCTGTGCCTGCAGTTCGTGGTGTCTGACACCCCCAGCTGCAGCTCCAGGGCTGTTTGAGCAGTGCTGGAAGTGCAGGAGCAAATCAGGGTCCTCGATCCAGGGGGGAGTGAAGGAGAAAAGTGCTGAAGGCATCCCACAAAGGTGCTCCTGAGCAGCCCACACTGCTGGGGCGTTCAGGCTGAGCAATGGGAGCGGTGCCAGATCCAGGAATGCAAAGAAACAGCAGTGACGTGAAGCTCCCAGACTGGTGCCACTGGTGACGTTCAAAAAGTTATTAAAAGCTACAAGTTGTGAGGAGAAAGGTCCTTTGAGTGGAACTTGGTGGTGTCCCTCCCGTGGGAATGGGGAAAGGCCATTCCATGAGGCATCTTCATTCCAAAGCCAGCCAGAACAGGATCACATCTCACTGCCCTCCTCACTAAACCAGGCCCAGGTAACTCCACTTCTCGTCCCTTTTGATTCATCCCTGCCTTGTGAGCCAGACCCGTCACTAAATAGAGCTTTTTCCCTCTCCTCTGTAGTGAATGGCTGTCTCTGCTGGTTCTCTTCAGTTGATTATTTCCCAATTCTGCCTAGAAAATTAAATTATTTATATCACCCAAAGGGCTTTGCTTTTGCCAGCAGGAACATCTCTGCAACCATTTTGTCTTATCAGGGTTTGGCAAGATCAATGTAATACAAATCCTTTCTCTTCCTCCACTTTAAGAAGGAGAATTTAAAGATAAATTGCTCTGCCCTAACCCTCCTTCCCTCTGGGTTTTCCTTTCTTCCCAATATCCAGCTTTCAAAATAACTAAATACATTTTGTCACTAAAATCTCATCTCTGAAGTTTAGGAAAGAAGGCACAGCTCGAGCTGGAGGGGGTTAAGTTCCCTTTTTCCTTTTCTTACATTTCCCTCTAGCGGCTGAGCCCTCGAGCATCAGCACCCAAAGGGAGCAACTTCCAGGTTTTCCCGCTTTGCCCCATTTTTTTTTAGTAAATATTTAATATCGTTGTGCTCTGCTTGTCTTGCATTTTTAGAGTGTGAAGTTATTAAATTTCCCTTTAGTTTTTTAAGTTGATTAACCAAACAGATGTTTGTATCTCGTGGATATTCACGTGTATATATCATATACACATAACAAAGCTTGTCACTACCAAATTAAAAGTTTTTAGGTAAAACGTCTCTACTTGAGCCTAGAAATAGAGTTAGGAAATGTCTGAGCAAACACTTTCTGTTTCCTTGGAAATGCTCCTGCAGGGCCCCAAATTCTACAATCTTTAATTACAAACTCCCCTGGGTTTCAAAGGCATAATTTCAACAATTAGAAAGTGCAGAACTGAGTCAGGGATAAGGGAAGGGAATCCTTTGGGAGCCTCAGTAGAGCCATGTGCATGTTCTGGGCTGGGGTTTGAGGCATCAGTAAGACCCAAATTCACACTTTGGAGTCTCCCCACTCAATTTAGGACTGCCAGGTGTCTTTCAGAGGAGATTTCAGAGCATTTCAATGGTGCTTTGTGGACCTTTGACCACCTTGCTTTGCTCCATGTTTGCTCCATCCAATGATTCTCCCAATACCTTTAATCAAACTCTTAAAATGCAATCAGGCTTCTGCTGTAATGGCCTGTCCTGCAGATTTGGGCATATTAACAAAAGCAACGTTTTTCTTGGTAAATTTGAGGGCTTCACCTATGAAAGGGACAATTTTGGGCACCCCAGACAGGGGGATGTGATGGGGGTTTTTTAGGCTGTTCTTCCAAACTGGGTAAGTCTGGCTGGATTTAAATATAGTGAGAAGCAAATTAAGATTTTAGGGAAAAGATTCCCCCATCAATGCTCCCCTGCCTCACTTCTCCACTTCATGGCAAGATGGTCGTGCCAACAATGTGAAGAAAACGAGGCTTTAAAAAAATTACCCTGTTAAAGAAATTGTTTTGATATTTTAAAGCCATTTTTGGTGATTATACCTTCTAATCAAAGGTTGTTAGGGGCAGAGAAGATGTAAAAATGTCAATGTCTGAGCACTGTGAGATGCACCAAAAAAGCAAGACTGAGACTGCAGGCTGTGGTTCAGGACATGCTGAGCCTTGGAGAGTCACCTCCAAGCTGGAAAATTTTATGGCACAACATCTGACTTCTGAGGGTTCAGAAGCCGAGAGTTTATTTCACTCTCTCTGCTTGAAATGAGTCTCCACGTGAAGCTTTTTCAATGAAAAGGGTTTCTTTCTCATAAATACTTCAAAGCAAACATGGAATTTTTGTTCACCTCAAGAGGATGATGCCATTCCTCAGTCCTAGCTCTGCCTTTGTGCTCGTGCGTGGGGTTTTTTTTTCCCCTCAGACCACATTGATGTTGTCAAAACTGTCTGAGTCTGAAAGCCTCGAGAGCAAACATTGCAGAACTGAGACTGAGCTTTGGGAATGCTGGGGGAGAGGAGCTCTGACAGGGCCTGAGCAAGGGGATGCACAAAGCAACTCTTCTCCACAGCAGGGAAACCTCCAGGGAAACTTGGGTTTGCCTGGAGGAGACACAGAAGGTGAGCTCCAGGGCGAGGGGAGTGGGGGGTTGGGGATGTGTTTGGTTGGGATCTGCTGCTGGGGTGATGGGAAAATCAACCAACAACTCACACAGGGCTTGGCAAATCAGGACCAGCTTTGATTCTGGGTATTTTTTTAATCAAAGTGATAAATGAGCTGTGAACAGGAGGCAGAGATGGAAGGAGAACCCCTCCCGTGCAGCATTTTCAGAGCAGGCCCTGGCAAGTGAGGACTTTGTGTCCTTGGACACAGTTTGGAGTCAGGAGTAGCTCCAGGAGTGGAACTCAGAGGGCTGAGCCTGAGATTTTCATCCTGGAGCTGCCTGGGATGGGTCTGAGCTGCTGCAGGAGGAGCCTTCAGCAACCCAGGGCCACCCCAGCAAGCAGTGAGCCCCAACCTCAAAACGCTTGGTCTGCTTTCAACAGCCCCCAAGGCCTCTGTTCTGAAGGGAGATTCAAGGGCTGGCTCTGCCCTCCTGCCGCCCCAGTTAATGAGGAAAACCCCTGCAAGAAGGAGGAGATGCTGGTTTTGCTCGACCTTTTGGTTTGTGCCCTTGGTTTCTCTTAGAGAAGCAGAGTTAGGAACATATTGTGCTCATTTTTGGTGTTGAACCAGTTCACAGAATCCATGAGGCTGGAGAAGCCCTCCCAGCCCATGGAGCCCAAGCTGTGCCCCATCCCCACCTTGTGCCCAGCCCAGAGCCCTGAGTGCCACCCCCAGGTGACACCTCCAGGGATGGGGACTCCAAACCTCCCCGGGCAGCCCCTGCCAAGGCCTGACCACCCTTTCCATGGAGGAATTCCTGCTGATGTCCAACCTGAGCTTCCCCTAAGGAGCAAAGCCAAGTCTCTGTTTTGGCTCTGGCTCCTGGAAGCACTTTGGGCACGTAGGAGCTGCAGGGCAGATGCCCAGCAGAGCCTTGGGAATGGACACAACTGCCCAGAGGCTTCTGAATCAGCCAAAAATCTGAACTGAATACAGAGAAAATAACCCAAAAAAAAAGGAAGTAGACTGAAGAAAATGACTGATTGCACATTTTTAAAGGAATTGCTCTGGAGCTTGTTCATTCTGAGATGAATTATGAGCTTTAGCCTTGCCAGTGAGCTCACCCTTGGTCTGAGCCTCTAATGGGGATTTATCCATCAGAAAGTGCCCTGAAACTACTCCACTTTCTGTGAAGCTCCCCCTGGCAGATCAGTCACTACAGATTAAAGCTGGAAGTGAATTTCTGACTCAGAGGTAAAAGACACAATGTCATCCTTGATGATGGAAATTCTTTATACTATTTCTTTCCCCTTTTGAAAGTTATTTGCCTAAAAGAAGAGGACTGAGGTTGTAACTGGAGCACATGACAGAAACAAATGGTGTGTTTGTGTTCTTTTAGTCAGGTAAGTTAATCTTTCAGTGTTTTAATTTTGCAATATCAAATACCCTGGTGAATCCCTCCTGAGACTGCCAATGTGAAATTCTTGGAGAAAAGATAAAAATGATTGAATAAGATTATTAAAATAATGAAGGGAGTTGCAAAAGTGGAAGAGGGAAGTGGCATCAGGTGCTGTTTTCTGTTGTGAATTAGTTCTTGGTGCACTGAGCTTTGACAGCGCTGATGCTTTGGGTGTCTCCGAATGTCAGACCCCATTAAAAGAGCCTGGAATGCCAGGATGGGGGGAAATGGCTTCAAACTGCCAGAGAGGAGGTTGGATGGGATATCAGGAAGGAACTTCTGGCTGGGAGGGAGGTAAGGCCCTGGCACAGGGTGCCCAGAGCAGCTGTGGCTGCCCCTGGATCCCTGGCAGTGCCCAGGGCCAGGCTGGACATTGGGGCTTGGAGCAGCCTGGGACAGTGGGAGGTGTCCCTGCCATGGCAGGGGTGCAATGAGATGATTTTTAAGATCCCTTCCAACCCAAACCAGTCTCAGACTGCATGATTTTTAAAGAATGTGGATTACAATGTGACATTTCACTGAAAATATTTACTTTCACACTGTCATTTACTCTCACGTTACCTCACACAGCTCAAAATCACAATAGCTTGGGTTTTTCTCCTTAAAATACCTGCACATTGCTCCTGTGGAAGATCCTCCTTTTCCTTACCTTCTCCTTTTCCTTCTGTCCTGTTGCTTCTCCTGTGCTCTCATTCCTCTCATCATTTTTGCCTTTTCTTCCAAAACAAGACATTTGCAACAGCAAGAGAAAATCTCGTTCTGTTTTTGCCTTGGAGTGCAGATTTTTTCCCTCTTCCCAAATCTGTTATCCCAGAGGTGCCTCCACCATGGCTGGGCTGTTCTGGAGTAGCAGGACAAAGACCAGTGGGACACAGAGACCAGTGCAACTCATAACATAAATACATAATAAAAACTACCCCTTTGCAGGGGTGTCCAAAGCCAGTCCCCTTGTCCAGAGCAGGTTCCTGGGTTTTATTCCCCCAGTTCAGTTCTTTTGGTCTGAAGTTGGCCAAGTTTTGGGCTTGAACAATTTTTCATTTCCTAAAAAAAGCCATTGGCAGGATTTTGTTTTGATGTCACCTCATGGCCTCGCAGACTTGCTTTGGGTCATGTGAATTTCTTTGGCACCAGAAGTGAGACTTGGAGTCATGATGGAAAATACATTCGTTGCCCAATTTGAATGTCAGCAACACAACTGAAGTTTCTGATGCCAGCAGTGATCTCAAAAGTATTAACGAGGTCCGAGTTTGGGGAAAATGTTCAAAAAGTTCAGATAAACTGCAGCTCCTCTTGGGCTTTTTTGGAAATCACCGAGCTTTAGGAGTTCAGGGTCTGGTTGAACACTGCAGATAAAACAAAGGGTAAACTAAGGCCTGGAATTAAATACAAAGAAAAGGGAAAAATGGGTGTAAAATGTATATATTTCAGGCAATGTACATGATTCAAGTCAAGTGTTTCATACAACTTTATTTTCATTACCTTCAAAGCAGAGGAGGTTCTGCTGAATGCACTTGTGGGGAGGGAGCGTGGAGGGAATGAAGAGGAGTGAGAGACTCGGTGTGGTTGGGAATTTCAGACATTCCAGGTGGGAAAGAAACCCAGCTTGTGATCAGAGGGAGGAGGAGGAGAGGGAGGCAGGGACTGGCAGGTTGGGAGGGCAGCTGGGCAGTGGGGAGGAGAGGCTGGGGACAGGCTGGGGACAGGCTGGGGACTGTGGGCAGAGGGAACGAGGCCAACACTGGGCCAGCTCGGAGCAGGTTCTTGTCAGGGAGAACTTGGGGCTTCTGCTAGTCAAGGTGACCAAACAGGAACTAAATCTTTTATTCAAATTGTGGCCACGACTCCTCCTCGCCCTCTTTCCTGTCCCTGTGTCTGACTCTGCCTCCTCTGGGGATGCCCAGAGGCTCCTGGTGACACAGTGACAACGTGACACGGTGGGACTTCCGTGCTTTCAGTTTGGGTTTGCTTTTTGAAAATGCTGCAAAGTTCTGACAGAATGGCCACTAAACCTGACCGAAATCACAAGTCCATTACTACACACGTGTAAAAGCCCAAAGCAATAACTTCCTTTTGAAGCGGGTGCTGTGGATATGGGGGATGAAAGTCACACAGCTCCACCTGCATCAGGAATTTGTATCAGAGAATTGGTGCCTTTCTGTCAAATTACAAATTCTATTGAAAAAAAATAATCTTTAGACTTTATTCTGATGTTTTACTTTGCCACCAGCTAAGCACCGATGAGTATTTTTGAGTTGTGTCCATTTAGCTTTGCTTCTTATGAAATTAAAATCCTCCTTGTTTGTATTTAATCTCCACTTTAACTCCTGCTGCCATTCCCCAAGTCTCAGGTGTAAATACCGGGAGGCAAATCCTGACCTGGGGAGCTGAACACAAGGGTTTTGATCATTCTGAGTTAAATATTCTGTTATTTAAATGAGCAGAGAGATACCTGCAATTCTTCAGCACCTGGAAACCAAATCAGCCAAATGCTGATCCCAAAATTGGGTCAAGTCACCAGCCACAGGTACAGGACTGTGTGGACATGGAAAACATGTGACAGGAATTGATTGGTCAATGTCCAGTGTAGCGTGGTGGGGTTTTATATCAAAGAAAAGCATTGGACATTTATATTTGAAAAGATTTCCTTAGCAAATGAAGAAAATCAGTTTCTTTATCGTGGTGTGCAATAGAAAAAACATTGCAATCCATGCAGAATGTGGTTTGAGTTGGACATCAGCAGGAATTTCTCCATGGAAAGGGTTGTCAGGCCTTGGCAGGGGCTGCCCGGGGAGGTTTGGAGTCCCCATCCCTGGAGGTGTCACCTGGGGGTGGCACTCAGGGCTCTGGGCTGGGCACAAGGTGGGGATGGGGCACAGCTTGGGCTCCATGGGCTGGGAGGGCTTTTCCAGCTCAGTGATTCCGGAATTCTGAGGCAGCAGAGGCTCCCCATCCCTGGACGCTCTGGCTGCCCCAGCACAGTGCCGAGGGCTGGCTGTGCTGTGACAAGAGCCGGTTTCAGGTTTGTGGCGGCTGAGGTCAGGCCAGGTCTCGCAGCCCGGTGCGGGGAAGTTGTGCAGCCGCCGCCGGCTGCCGCGGGGCTGGGGAGGCTCCTGGTCCATTCCATAAGGGAGCTGCTCCCTCCCGCAGCCCGGCCTGCGCTGCCCTCACTGCCCTGCCCTCACTGCCCTCACTGCCCTCACTGCCCACCCTGCCCTCACTGCCCTCACTGCCCTGCCCTCACTGCCCTCGCTGCCCTCACTGCCCTCGCTGCCCTCACTGCCCTCGCTGCCCT
>VZTJ01004684.1:1351678-1433874 GCA_013397795.1 Orthonyx spaldingii
CCTCGCTGCCCTCACTGCCCTGCCCTCGCTGCCCTCGCTGCCCTCGCTGCCCTCGCTGCCCTCACTGCCCTCACTGCCCTGCCTTGCCCTCACTGCCCTGCTCTGCCCTCACTGCCGTCACTACCCTGCCCTCACTGCCCTGCCCTCACTGCCCACCCTGCCCTTGCTGCCCTCACTGCCCTCACTGCCCACCCTGCCCTCGCTGCCCTCACGGCCGCCACAGCCTCGCTGTGCCCGCAGCTGCCCCCACGGCCCTCAGGACTCCCCGAAGCTCCGCAAGCAGCGGGCGGCCACGGAGTGCTCGGAAGGAAACAGCAAAGCTCAGACAGAACCAAACTGTGCCGCGATTTCCAGAGTTTGGGAATGGGGGGCTGAGTCCTGTGGGGGCAATGCCAGGCTGAGGGGGGATCCCGCACAAACAAATCCGCGCTGGGATTGCAGCATCGCCTCCCTCCAGGCAGCAACACAGGGATTATTTGGGAATTCCTTCCTGGAAAGGGAGGTCAGGCACTGGCACTGCCCAGGGAGGTTTGGAGTCCCAAGCCCTGGAGGTGTCCAAGGAATTCCTGGATGTGGCACTCCGTGCTCTGGGCTGGGGGCAAGGTGGGACTGGGAGGGTTTTTCCAGCCTCCAGGAATTCCTGGGATTGCTGACTCCTGTCACGCTGCCGAGCCATCACATCCTTCAGCTGTCTCTCACTGAGAACGCGCTGGAGTTACCTGGGAAATACTGGGCTCTTCTTCCTCTTTCCCTCTGTGGTTTCACCACAGTTTTTACATCTACAACAGGTTTGTAAAACAACAAAAAGTGCTGCCGAAACTCAGAGCGAGGGAGTTTCTTTTCAGTGAAATTGTGAGTGAAGGTGGAATTTTCTTTTTTACCAAATGCTTCATCACCTCAGAAAGTCCTCAGTAAGGAGCAAGGAGATCCAGAAATTTGGGAAGAATTTTTCATCAAAACTAATCAAGGCTGGAATCACAGACAAAATGGACTTGGACTGGGCTCTGTTAGTAAATTTCATTAAAGTCCCTAAAAATAAGATACCCCAAAAGAAGATTTTGAAATTTTACTTTGAATGTTTCCACTTTTCTTTCTTTCTGTTTCCTTCTTTGTTTTTCTGATTTTCTTTATTTCTTCTCTCTGTCTCCCTCCCCAAACCTGTCAAGACAACTTTGAGTGCCTCCTGTTCTCCCAGTAATAATAGTAGGACTTTAAACTGTTTCCAAAGAAATCTAAAATCCCTTCTATCTCTGTATGGCCTTTCTGGCTGCCCAAACCTGAACTGATTTGAACAAATTTTAGCACTTTTCCCTTTCAGCCCAGCCCAAACCTTTACGAAGGGCAGTGTTCTCCTGGTATTTGTGCATCTACATTGCTGGGATTTATTGATAATTATTGGAAACTTGCAAACAGCCTGAGCATCACCTGGAATTTTAAATTAATTAATGGGATATTGCCAGCTTTATTCCCCATGTGATCCAGTGGGACTCCAGCTCAGCTTCCCAGCCTCCTCCAAGGGCAGCAGTGGCACCACCTGGAATGGTTTGGTTGGGATTGGGATCAGGATAAAGAGCACTCAGGGCTGCATCAGTTGTTCCTTGGACACCTCCAGGGATGGGGACTCAACCACCTCCCCAAGGTCAAACAAAGGGGATTTTTTTCTTTGCTTTGATTTTGACCAGGATTCCCCTTCCAACTGAAAATCTCAGTTCTTTTAAGAGAAGTGGCTTGAAGTTTCCTTCCCAAATGCAGACGTGCTGAAGTGGCTGGTGAGGAATGTTAATTAAGCTGCTTTGCATTCTGCTGGATTTCAACACCAGCGATGTTGGGGCTTTTATATAAAATGAGAAGTGGAGGTGAGGAGTCTCATGGTTTGTGTTTGTAGTGACGACAGAAGCTGCACAGAACTCACTCAGTGTTTTCTGCACTGCTCTTACACGTGGTTTTACACCATGGAACTCTAGTTATGTTTTTCCAAGCACATTTCTGCCTTGCCAGCAATTCTGATTCCGATTTCCCAACCCAGGTGCTTCTGGCTCAGCTCTGAGGAGAGCTGCAGTGCAGTGTGAGGTAATGGAACCTTCATTCCCCTGACAAAAATCAAGGTTATTTAGCAGAATTTGTGGGGGTTTTCCTCCCATTTGTTTAGATTTATTACATGTAAATAAATCTGCAGTGCAAGTGAGTGAAGTTCTCTCTGCGCTGCTCAGCCCCAGGTGTTCTAAAGAGACATTTGTGCATCAGGTATTACAGTGTTTGTGGGGTTCCCTTCTCCTCATTTCCCTCTCCATGAACAATTAATTACCTGTCAGGAAAGGGCAGTGCAGATGCAGCCCCGTAATTAAACGGTAATTACAGAATTGTCCCAGTGGGAACCCAGGGCTGCTCAGGATTTGGCTGTTCCCAAATCCCGGTTGTGCCTTTGTGTGGAGCCACCTCCCAGCTGGGAATAAACTTTGCCCTCAGTTATTTATAACCCTGCAGCAGATCCCGAGGTTCCTGTTTCCTTGCAATGCCACAAGTCCTGGGCACAGCGTTCTGTGCAGGGCTGGGAGGAGACTCCGGCCACGGGGCTGGCTTTGGCTCACATCCTGCGGCTGTGGTGGTTCCAGCTGTCCCTGGAGCAGTGCCAGGCTCACAGTGCTGGATCCCTGGAGCAGTACTGGATCCCTGGAGCAGTGCTGGATCCATGGAACAGTGCTGGATCCCTGGAGCAGTGCCAGGCTCACAGTGCTGGATCCCTGGAGCAGTTCCAGTACCAGGCTCACCCTGCTGACCACAGCCTACCCTTTCAGGAAATTCCCTGCAGATCCAGGTGGAAGTGCCCTTCCATGAGGATGCCTGGAGCACTTGAGCAGAGTGTTCATTAAACTCAGCTGGCTGAGGAAAAAATTCCCCTCCCCAACGTGTTCCATCCCCTCTCTGTACACCACTAACTGGTTTATACTGGGCTGCACTCTCTGGCGAAAGTGGTTTTCTGCTGAACTCTCCAAACTTGATCCCAGAATTGCTGTCAGTCAGGATTGAAGCTTATTTGCTTGGGTTAAACAATAATTCCTTTGACAAAAGGATTTATTGTTACAACTGCCGGTCTAAAGCTCTCTCAAGTGATTCTTAATCCTGGACATTAATTAGAGGAGGAGGAAATTGAAATAGGATGCTTAAAGTTGATATTATTTTTATTACAGGTACAAACAAGTGTTGCATAAGAATATCAATGTTTAACTCCTGAGGTGTGTTTGTGGAGAGATTCTGCAATGCAGGGCTTTTCCTGCTGATTCTAGAAATTCCAGAACTGATTGGGAGCCAGCACAGCTTTCCCTCGTGGTATCAGAGGAGTTTGGAGTGTGGAGAGCCACAGGCCCAAGCAAAGGCTCTGTCAGGAGCCCAGGGGAAGCAGAGCCAGGTGTTGGATTTCCAGAGGAGTCCCTGCAGTCGCTGTCACCACGGGAAGGAAGTCGTGTCCCTTGTGGTGGAAGCCACAGTTCATTGACTCCCCAGTGCTGGGGAAAGCTTCGGTGGAGATCAAAGGAAGTCCCCAGTTCCTGGTTACGTCAGGGCCTCCTTCCCTGTGTCACCTCACCCAGCTCTGCACACAGGGACTGGGGTTTTGTTCCCAGCACTCCCAGCAGCATCCTGGGGATTTCACCTGGAGAAATAAGCAGGAAAAGCCAATTTAAATAGAAAGAGAAAAGTGGAATGATGAATTTTTGCTTAAAATAGCTTATAAATAAGTAGAATTTGGGGTGAATGAATCTTTGTACTCTGCCCTGTGAGGTTGGAGACTGAGTTTAATTCTCCAGCTGGAAAGAGTGAGGATTGCCCTCCCAAATCTCTTCAGAGAGAGTTAGGAAGTGACAGAGGAGAGTCCTCACTCCCTGTGTGAGAGCTGCAGGGCTGATTTATTTACTGACCAGGGAAAGATCCTCTTCTCCCTGGAATCTGGAAGTTCCTGGTTTCATCCCTTCATATCCTGCCCATGATGAGAGCAGAACCCAGCAGAGATCTCTTCTCCTGGCACAGGATGAAATGAGCTCCCAGATGTGCAAAAAGCAGTGATTTTTACCTGAATTGACTTTCCATAGCCCACTCACAAGATTATCCCCAAAAAAGGCATCATGTTCCATTTTTTTTTTTTCAAAAAACAACCTTAAGTACAAATCCATGAACATTTTAAATGTGAAACGCATCCTTTGCTTTTTTTTTCTGTATCTCCTCAGGCAAATCACAAAATTCCTGCTCAGCTCCAGGAATTTACTGGCATGGATCAATTATTCCAGCTGGGTGCAGGACACTTTTTCTCTGGGGCTGTTGTGGGGTGTTTAATCAGGGTGATGTCACAGCACAGGGAGGAGCAAGGGAGCCCAATTCCCAAAATGAGCAACTCCAGGCACATCCTCATCCTCCCTGGCATGAGCAGGAACTGCCTTCTTCCATGCAGGAAGTTTCATCATTCTCTTGGGAAAGTCCTTGCTGGAAGTTCCCTCATGCAAAGCTTTCTCCTCACTCTGAATTATTTGCAGCTCTTCAGCCTGGTGCCACTGAGCTGCAGGAACAGGGACGTGCTCCTGGAGCAGCTCTGGGAGAGCCCAGCACAGGGACCATGGAGATTGTCACAATTCCTGAGGAACTGGCACCAAAATCTGCCCCATCCCAGTCAGAAATGTGTGGTAGCAAGAAGCTGAGTTGGAGGAGGATTTGCCATTCCACAATCCCTCTCTTCTGCTGTGTCCTGGAAACCCTCCCATGTCAGAACTCCTGGATTTTAATTTTAAGGGGTTGGTAACAGCATTGTCCCATTTGTTACCTCAGCAAAGGAGTTACAGGAGTGAATGTGATGTCACAGAGCAACCTCAAAATCTCCTTTGGCTTTCAGAAGTTCAGGGATGCTTCTGTGGTTCATTGGTGAAAAGTCTTTGCTTTCCAGATAGGTCTTGTATGACCTCATTCCCTCACAGTCATGGGAGGTGTCAGAGCTCTGATTACATAATTTAAAATATCTTTTCACCACCTTGAGGAACTTGGAATTTTCTGACAGAAAATGATGTAACAAGCTGCCTGGATCCTGTCTGGCCATTGAATCTCCCTGTGAACTCCTGGAATCCCTTATCCTGGTATCCCCATTCCCAGTTTGGGTCTCCAGGCTTTAGCATTAAATAAATATTTATACATTAATAATGAATAGCAAAACATGAAGTTGTCATGACTTCCCTTTTCTCCCAGGTATATCCCTGAGTGCTTTAATTACAGAATCATGGAATATCCTGGGCTGGGAGGGACCATCAGTCCAACTCCTGGACACTCCAACAACCCCACCCTGTCCCTGAGGGTTGTCCAAACCCTCTTTGGACTTAGAATGGCCTGGTTTGGAATCTTCCTTTTATAGGAGTTGTCAGACAAAGAAAATGCTGCTTGAATTTCAGTCAATGAAATGAATTTATTGGGCTTTTCCCTTGACTTCCAGTTTGCAGTGTTATTTCCCAACCCCCAGTGCTGCAACCTGGCCCAGCACCGCTGATGGTGAAATTCAGAGTTCCAAAACCCCACAAGAAATGAGTGGAGCTCGAGGGAAGAGCCCAACTTGCAGCTGGCTCCTCCAGTGGGTGCTGGAGATTGATCTCAGTGTCAGGTTGATTTCAAAGTCAGGTTTACACCAAAGTCAGGCTTATCTCAGTGTGAGATTTATGATGGGAACAATGGGTTGATAGCAGAGGGAGCAGTGATTTTCACTGCCCTTTGGCACAGCACTGAACCATCTCCCTGTGCATTCCCTGGAAAGGACCTCCTGTGCTCCTGTGCCAGAGAGGATTGACAACTCTAATTCTGTAATAAATCTATCAGAAATACCAATTCCTTTTGCCCCATGTTCTCTGAGCACCTACAAAGGTTTGCAAAAGCATCTCATGGACTTAGTGCCCAAATCCCATTGACTCTAGAGAGTCATTTACTGTAGAAAATGTGATTTGGTTCTTAAACCCCTTTGGAAAGGTCACACCTCTCTTTGCCTTTCTTTAAAAATCCTTGTGCAAGACATTTCTTGCTCCTTCCTCCCATTCTTTTTACCCCTCTGGTGTTGTCTCCAGGCCCAGGAGTTTGTGTAGAGACACCCAAAGCACCGGGAGTTACACACTGTGGATGTCCTGGGGGAGAAGGGAGCAGGAGCAAGAGATGAAATCCCCTTTTCCCCTTCTCTCAGGTGGCAGCAGCTCCTGTTCTGTGTCTGCACTGATTCCAGACCCACATCCTGCACTGAACAGCAGCTCAAAGCTGGAATTTGAGGAACTACATCAACCTCATCTTAATTAGGTTGGGTCTCGGTGATTGTCCTGCCCATCTTCCTGTCCTCTCCACCCAAGGAGGGGGAGATTCCCAACACCCCCATCCTGGCCAGCTGCTCCAAAGGTGCCAAAATCAAATTAACCTCTGCTCTAGAAAGCTTTTTGCTTTTTGGTAGAAGTTGGGTGTATTTTCCCCCTGTATTGTTGTGCATTTCTCTCAAGGCTGGATCTTGGGTCAGTGATTCCACGGAGTGGCTTAATGGGATTTTTTTAGGAGAATTCATTGCTACGCTGGTATTACACAGTATTTCCTGATGAAGTCACATAAATGACTGAATTATAGATTAGGAATTATAGAACAATATATAGAATTACAGATAAAGAACCGTGTTCCCTTCTCAGTGCTACTGCATTACAAATAATGGTAATAAAACTTGATCTTTGGCTTTAATCTGCCTATTGGCATCCATGGAAAACCAGCCAGCTGCTGAAGGGAATTCCATATAAAGGAATCATAATGATCATACACTTTATATAAATATTCCTTTCCTTATGTTAGTCAGATTTGTTTTCCTGGACTGGAGAGAAATAACTTTTATCATTTCAAAAAGCAAAAATCATAAGAAAGGAAACCTGTTTTCAAATGGGTCCATTCTGCCAAAAAGGAGTTTTTCCTTGGCATTAGAGTAAAACATGGACATGGTTTGCACATTCTCTGTCAGTGTCATAGGGGAAGCAGACTCAGAAGATGGGGAGAAGCTGCTCTCCTCCAAATTTCCCCTTCAGAATCAATGAGCTCATAGTGGAAAACCAGACTGTCATCGAAAGAGCTTTTCACAATCTCTATGTTTTCATATTTAAAACTTCCTCTGATGGATCACAGCAAACCATCCCATCGTGGAAGTTCCACGCAGAGGTGTCTGTGCTCCAGGACTGGCTTTTGGGATTCTTGGCATAAAGCCTGGGCACCAAACCAATCCATGTGTGCTGGGACAAGAGCCGAGCCAAGGGAATTAGGAAGTCCCGATGCAAACACACACTCTGAAAACGTGCATTTATTGGTATTAATTCTTAGGTATTTCTTTGTGTCAATTAGTAACTATTCCTGTTTCAGAAGTGAGGGGGCTCTGCGTTAATCACATTTCCGTGCGGGAGAAGGAGGGAAGCGAACAGGAAAGGCAGGATGCGCAGGGGGCTCCGCCTCCCGAGAAGGGAGCCTGTGCACATAAAGCTACTCCTGCCCCTCTCTCAGCGGCTGAATCATCTCCCCAGCTGTCCTGTCACTGCTGCCTGCCTGTCGTGTGTTATCCCCAAAAGGGTTTTGGATACAGGAAATTGTCTAAAATGGGAACAAATTTGTGCCCAACCTGGACTCAGACCGGGCTCTCTCTCCCTCGTGCCAGGGCTGCGTTTACAGCAGGAGGGGAGGGAAGGCGGTCGCTGCTCCCTGAGCTCCCTCCCGCTCCTCATTCCAAAATCTGCTCTTGGAACGGGGACAAGCAGGTGACTGGGAAATGGTGCCCAGCACAGCCTCCTTTGAGTGGCCTTCAAAGGCAGTCAGGGAGCGGCACGAGCAGGGGACAATTTTGTCACCTGGAGTGGTTTGGATCCCTTTGGAAGTGCCTGGAGCTCCAGCATCTCTTTTCTATCCCTGCTGTGGATCTCAGGTGAGCAGTCCGGTGGCTGCTGCTCAGTCCTGTGTCAGGAAAGGATCAATAACCCCCTCTGAGCCAGGTTCAGCATTTGGGGTGTGAAGGGAAAGGTTTCTCTGCCAGGGACACCGTCCAGGGGCGCTCCCGGAGCTGCCCTCCTTGCAGCCCCGGCGCCCCGCCCGTGCCCAGCTCTGCCGGGAGCTCTGGCACAGGGAATTCCCGTGTTTGAGGAGCAGGTTGGGCGCTCCGGGATCGGCAGGGAGTCACCAGGGCCACCCTGGGCATGCAGGGCCTGGGGTTGTGGGATGGGAAGGAGCTACAGCTCCGCTGCCAAAGGTGAGTGTGACCCTGCTCAAGCCACGTTTCTCGCCTCTCCCCAGCTTGGAGCGACAGGACACAGGGAATGGCTCCCACTGCCAGAGGGCAGGGATAGGTGGGATATTGGGAAGGAATTGTTCCCTGTGAGGGTGGTGAGGCCCTGGCACAGGGTGCCCAGAGAAGCTGTGGCTGCCCCTGGATCCCTGGCAGTGTCCAAGGCCAGGTTGGACACTGGGGCTGGGAGCAGCCTGGGACAGTGGGAGGTGTCCCTGCCCATGGCAGGGGTGGAATGAGATGATTTTTAAGGTCCCTTCCCACCCAAACCAGTCTGGGATTCTGGGATTCTGCAGCAGAAGAAACAGACACCATCACTCCATTCCAGGATTACAGCTCTGTAGCTGGATTCCTGCACTGTGGGAGTCCTGCCCCTGGAAAGCACCTGGAATTGAGTTGTGCATCTTCATTAATTCCTAAAGCGTGTCAGGTAGCAGTGTATTTTTGTGTGCCTGGCAAATAATGAAAATTGTATTCAATTATTTCACAAATACTTTTAAAGAAATCCATGGAAACATTGTCCTCATTTTCAAAGCCCATGTGGAACACGGGGCTCTTCTTATGCCTGAGGTCTAAAAGGAACATCAGGTTCAGATTATATTCAAAATCTGCAGCATAGCAATGTGCAAATATCAGGGCTTTATCTTTAAGATAGAACTAATTGTTCATTTTTTGGTTGACTTAGGTCTCAATTAATAGAACAAACACAACTTGAAACCAGCAATTAAAAATTAATATTCCCTTTACTTCTGATTGATGTGGGAGCCGGGATTAGAGTTCATGTAATTATGTCTCTCATGCTTATCCGGTAGAAAGAATTTTAATTTATTGAACTTTCTCTTTCTGTCTTCATTGTGTATTTCCCATCAGACACTTTTGGAAGTTTATTTGGTCTCTCTTCACTCTTCCTCTGTGATGAAGAGACAGAATGAGAGACAGAAACCAGCACGGAAAGGAAAGGACTGGCAGACCATTAAATGTCATTTTAATAATCTTATAATTTCATTTCCTCCTCGAAGTTTACCTGGGACTCCCAAATAATTTTTTTCAGCTGTAGCCTTGTTCCAGTGTAAAATAGGAACCGGAGCCATGTGTTGCAATCCTGTGGGTATTGCGGTGACAAGGAGCACCCTCCCCTCACAGACTTGGGGAGTGTTTATAAGGCACCCAGAGTTTGTTTCCTTCACATCACAAGGCTCACAGCTTCAGCTGCAGCACCAGCCAAAGGCTTCCCAGGAGAGGGTAAGAACTCATTTCTTTAATGAAAGTTTACTTCATTTCTTTGAGAGTGGATTTCAGTAGTTTTTGGGACATTTTCCTCAGGGCAGTATTTATGTGCTCGTAAAGTTTAGCACAGGATGTACACATGTCCATACTCCTGGAGCTGTTACCTGTGTCACCAGGCAGTAATAATCCTTTTATTGGACCAATATTGGTGTTTCTGGGCTGGGAGCGTTGCCAAACTCCCTTTTATGGCCATTCTGTTCCATTGGCCTGGCCCTGCCTGGGGCTGGGACTGGCCCAGAGGAGGTCCAGAGGTCCTTTCTGACAGGAACCATTTGGAGATTCTCAGGGAAGGAATCTGGGCTCAGGCACAGCCCTCGGGCTCCAGATCAGCGGGGACACGGAGGGGACACCAAGGGACACTCTGCCCCTGTGCCCTGCTCAGGTGAGACCCCACCTGCAGAGCCTCCTGCCCTGGGGTCTCCAACATCAGCAGGACCTGGAGCTGCTGGAGAGTCCAGAGGAGGCCACGGAGCTGCTGCAGGGCCAGAGCCCCTCTGGAGCCAGGCTGGGAGAGCTGGGGGTGCTCACCTGGAGAGGAGAAGGATCCAGGGAGAGCTCAGAGCCCCTTGCAGGGCCTGAAGGGGCTCCAGGAGAGCTGGAGAGGGACTGGGGACAAGGCATGGAGCGACAGGACACAGGGAATGGCTCCCACTGCCAGAGGGCAGGGATGGATGGGATACTGGGAAGGAATTGTTCCCTGTGTGGGTCTGAGGCCCTGGCACAGGGTGCCCAGAGAAGCTGTGGCTGCCCCTGGATCCCTGGCAGTGCCCAAGGCCAGGCTGGACACTGGGGCTTGGAGCAGCCTGGGACAGTGGGAGGTGTCCCTGCCCATGGCAGGAGTGGCACTGGATGGGCTTTAAGGTCCTTCCAACCCAAACTGTTCCATGACTCTGTGATTCCTGATTCCCTGAACATTTGGAACTGGAACATTCTCATCTCTGAAGTGCTCAGACACTCACTGGTGTTGTTCAGAAACTGAGTTTGTTTCTGATTAATTTTTCAATAAAATTCTGAGATGGGAGAGGGCGTGCTCTCCCACATCTAAAATGTGAATAATTTCCATACAAATTGTTGAGTTTTCATCAAAAACCTGAGGCATGAAGCTTCTCCCTCAAACCAAGAGAAACTTTTCTGGTTTGGGAAGGTTTTAATTGTGATGAATGGAAGAGAAGGCACAAGTCCCGCTCCTCTCCCCCAGCCTGAGCTGGTGTTTTGATGTTTTGATGTTCAGTTTCAGGTTTATGAAGTGTGGTGATGAATTTCATGTTTCTGTGACAGAAACCAGCAACTCTCAGAAAGTTGCCAAATGAATCTTTCTGTTGGAAATTCCAGCTAATCCTGCCTGAAATGTAAAAGTGTAATGAAGCAGCGCACTGCTAATAGGATATTATATATTTAGAGCTAATAGGATATTATATATTTAGAGCTCTAAATGATTCTGTAAGTTCTGTCCAATAATCACTGGCTTTTCTCTGAGCCTCATGCCCTTCCCTGAGCACAGCAGGAGCTGCTGCCTCTCCTGGGCACTCTCCAGACACTTTATTGTAGCTCCTGGTCCCATTGAGAGCTGGGTACAAATCCAGAGGGCACTGGGTGATTTGTGACCGGGATTTAGGATGCTCAGAACGGCAGGAGCTGCAACAGGAACAGATTTGCCCACAGGAGCACCCTCTGCTCTCAAGGAAGCAGGAGGGCTACTCCCCTTTCATTACAGAAAGAGGGGTCTGGGACGCAAAAACAACTCCAACCACTTAATTTTGTGTTTTTCACCTGCATTCAGCCTCCCATGTTTTTATGCACCCAGTGGTTATGGCAATATTTGGCAAAGGTGTTTGGTGTTTCCTGGAGAGCTCTGGTGGCATTTGGAACAAATTCAGGATAAATACACATTTGTATATTGGATAGACAGCAGCGATGACCTCCATACCCAGCCCTTCCTGCAGACTGAGATCTGGCACTGAATCCTGGAGGAATTTTGACTGAAACTGTTCACAAAATCAGACTGTGGGAGCTCAGGTGGATTAGAACTGGACCTGGAGCAGTGAGGCCAGTGCTGGCACCAGCTCTGCACTGATATTGGCCCTGCTGTCACTTGTTCAGAGGTGATGGAGACAAAATCCAGCAAAACCCTTCAGCAGCTCCTTGGGTTTATCCACAATCCATTGTTTCAATGGCACTGCTGCTGTGCTGAACCAAACTTGGGCTTTGGATGGCTGGAACTTGGTGTCCATTGATCCTGTAGTGCGTGCCTTGGTCATGGAGAATCATGGAAGTGCTGAGGCTGGAAAAGAGCTTTGGGATCATCGAGCTGTGCCTGATCCCCACCTTGTCCCCAGCCTGGAGCTCTGAGTGCCACCTCCAGCCCTTCCCTGGACACCTCCAGGGATGGGGACTCCAAACCTCCCAGGCCATCCTGTTGCTCCTTTAATCCAGTGCCTTTTTCATGGAATTGGCCTCACTGGACCAGCAGGACTTGTCCTGCACGAGGAATATTTAATGAGGGACCAGCCCAGACCCACTCACACAATTCCCTCTGAGTGATTCCTTCTCTAAACTGGCTTGGGATGAGAATCTCAAGTGAATCAAAATCTTGGCTCCAGCTCCAGTACAAGCCTGAGATTCCACTTCAATGCAGTCCCAGAGTTCTCAGAACGGGAGGATGTTCCTGAGTTCTCTGGGGCTGGTTTTGTCTCCTTGTCACCCTGCCCAGCCCCAGCCCGATTTTGGAGCACCCTCAGCCAGCCTCAGTGAAGTTTAATAATGGGGTTTTTTTCCCTACAGATGTCTCAGCTCCTCTGTGCCCTACTGTCCTTGTTGTCCTTTGCTGCCCTGCTGGAAAGTGCCCAGTGGAAGCTGCAGGAAAATGGTAAGGAAGTGGACACTTAGTGAGACTTATAACTTTGGAATTATAATTGTGGCCACCAGCACAGAATTTGTTAACTCCAGTATCTCAGGCCAAGGCTATCTGTTTATTTCTTTGACAATAATTAATTGGAGTTAATGGAAAAATATTTAAAAGTCCTAAAATGTCCTACAACAGCATATTTGCAAGATTTGCATTAGCAACTGTTTTATTTGCTATTCCTTCTTCTCGTGTTCCAAAGTCTCAGTCACACAGCCTGGATGTAAAAACAGCCTCCTGTGATTTAGGGAACAGCCCTAAAACAAATAAGGGAAGAATTAATTGTGAAAAAGAAAATATATTTCTGAGTAAACCCTAGAAATACTTTATCAACTTCTCTGGTAAAGAACTTAAATGCAAATCCATTTGTAAAAATACAGGGTAGGTAATAATTCTTTTGAATGGTTTACCAGAAAATTGGGCTAAATTCAGATTGTCTTATCTTTCAATGACTTCCTCTCATATCTTTACATTAAAAAGAATATTTATCCTAGGGGTTCCCTGGGAGGGATTTGATGCTGAAAACAGCAAATCTGTTTGTCAACACTGAGAGTAAACTTTGAGTTTGAAGATTCACTTTGGCTGTGTCCATGGGGAGTTCGGGAAACTTCCAAACTTCCTAGAGCTGAGTATTTTCTGCCAGTTCAGATTCCATGTTTGACAGGTTGCTTAGTGTTTCTCCTTTGTGGTAAAGCCTTAAAGCTCTTTTGCTGGTGCTGAGAAGGTCCTAGAGCTCACTGGAATTCACTCCAAGCTCACTGGAGAGTAGAACTGAAGGAAAGGGCTCAGCCCAAGCTTCCCCTGCTCCATGTGAGCAGCTCCTGATTTTTCCTTGGCCATGCCCAGTGTTTGTCATAGAATCCCAGTGGAACGCTGAGGCCCCGGCCACCACCGTGGAGCTCACCTGTAACAGCTCTGAGGAAGCAGTTTACTGGGAAAAGGACTCGGAATGGAAGCAAGAAGGGAAGACTCTGACAGCTGCAGTGAAGGAGTTCCCAGACGCCGGCAACTACACCTGTCTGAGCCAGGAGAGCCACGAGCTGCTCAGCTCCCACCTCCTCCTCATCGCCAAAATCGACTCCACGGGGCAGATGATGAGGTGGATTCTGAAAAGCTTTAAAGGTACGGCCCTAAAATGCTGGGATGGTCCCTGCTCAGCTTTGTGCAGGTTCTGGGAACACCTGGGAGGTGTCCTTGGAAAAGGGTTCTCCTCAAAGGCTTTGCTGACAGTGGCAGGCAAATCATCGCTGCTGTGGCTCCGGGCGGTGCAGCTGATGGGCAGCACAGGAGTTGGGTGCCGTGGGATTTATCTGGGATTCTCTAGGCTGAAAGGGTGGAGGGAGGGAGGAATTGGTTTGGAAAACCAGGGCAACATGACAGGACCCAAAGGAACATCTGGAGCTGTGTCAGCGAGGCTCAGGTTGGATCTCAGGGAATTTGTGAATTTATGAATTGCTGTTTTCTCTCTGCCTTGGCCATTTTGGCAAAGAAGAGTAAATAACTCCTGCTTGCTTGCTTTCTCTGTCTAGAGCCCAAGTGGACATTTTTAAAGTGTGAGGCAAAGAACTACTCTGGAAATTTCACATGTTCCTGGATGACAGAAAATAAGAGTCCAAATGTGAAGTTCACCATCAGAAGCCTGAAAGGGTAAAAGCTTGTACTTTCCTTCATAGCCTCATGGTGTTACTCTGTGTAGGATTTTGGGCTGTTAGGGGCATGCAGACGGGGAGAGATCTCTTTTTCCAAGTCTGAACATCCCCAAAATCCTTAGAGTCATTACAGGGACAAGGTTAGTAAGGGCACAGAACTTGCTCAGAAATGAATAAAGCCTTGAAAATGGAAAGAGTCCAAGTGGGCTGGAGTAGCCACTGAGCAACTTAAGCAATAGCAAAACAGTTGGTGCAGGGCAGAGAGGAAGTGGAGCCAAGACAGAACCACAGCTCCCAGTGCAGAGCAGAGTGGGAGGCTGCCCCCACGGCAGCAGCACATGGCCCCTGACGAGCCTGTGCTGAGGAACCCTGCAGAAAATGTGTGCCGGGAACCCTGGGGGGATTTCCTGCCTCCCACTGCTCGGGGGGTTCTCCAAAACATGGAGAGCCTCAGCAAAGGTCACTCCAGTCTGCTAAAGGAGAAACAGCTGCCACGGGGGTCAGCTGGCTGAGAGCAAAAATACAATCAGACTCAGGCAGGGCTTGGGTAGCTTTTGGTGTTTATTTCCCAGTGGAGGCTTCTCAGCCTTCCCTCATTTCTTCAGCAAGGTTTGGGAGAGGGCAAAGGGACAAAGGAGGATACTGGAGCTTGCCATGGGATGGTGGCAATGAGAAATGAGAGATCCTGCCTTAGGTTTAAATATTAATTCTTTCTGCTGAGGCAGGGGGTGAGGCGAGGTGTGATTTGACATGAATACATCCCACAGCCCTGGAGATGTGACAGCTCCCACTGACCCCTTCTGCAGCAGACAAAGTGCAGGCAAACCAAAACATTTCCTCATCAAACACATGTTGTTGTTGTGGTGGTGGCTGCACATTCCCAGGACAAAGCAGCATTCCCAGAGCTTGTCCCTGCTCTCTCAGCCCCCAGGGAGACGTGTCCTGCAGCAGCCCCGAGGCTCACACCGAGGGGGCCCTGACCACGTACACGGCCCAGTGCCACAAGGAGAACTTCTGTGCCTTTGCTGAGGAGCACCAGCCCATTGACATCTTCCTGGAGGTCATTGACGAGGTGGAATACGAGAACTACACCGCCAGCTTCTTCATCAGGGACATCAGTGAGTAGCCAGGAGTGGGGGTTCGTTCGGAGCTTTGTTTTGCTGCTGACAGGGGCACTCAGGGTTCAACCCAGCCTTGGGATTCCCTGCCCTGCTCTAAATGTCCACCAAGCCCCAGTTACAGGAACGGGGGTTGCCAGGCTGGAAGAGGATGAGGAAGTGAAGCAGCAGCATCTTCCTGGCTTGTGATCTCCAACCCCCCACGCCCACAGCTCCTGAGTGTCTCCAGAGGATGGACATGGTTGGGAAGGGCTCTGTGGGACAAGCCAGAGAATCACCAGTGACCCAGCAGGCTCTGAGAACTGGTTCGGGCTGTGGATGCTGCCCTCCTGACCCATTCCTACATTTGGGCAGCCAGGGCAGGTTCCTACAAAGGGACAGGGATAAGAGGACTCTGAGTTGCGGCCACAGGGCACAGGAAAATGAGGCAGCATCCTAAAGAAACAGAGGTTTTGCTAAATGCCTTAATGTCAGCAGGGGCTGGAGATATTCCTGTGTGTCCAGCAGAGCCCTCTGCAACTATCCAGGCAAAAAAAGGAAGGATCTTATCCAGATTGATTCTAGGAATGTGCCTAATTTTCCATAAAAAGCACACAAGGCAGTTCTCACACCTCCAGTCTACTCCTCTCTTAACCTGGAAGCTCCCGAAGGTCATTCCCACAAAACTATCACCAGTACCACACCAATATCTGACATTAAGCTGTTAATATGAATTAATTCCCTCTGTGTTTTCTCTTGCAGTAAAGCCTGACCCCCCCCACTGCCAGTACGTGGCCACCAATGGAACAGTGACCTGGACATATCCCAGAACCTGGAGCACCCCAAATTCCTACTTCCCTTTGACTTTCAAGGTCAAGGTTAAAAGCACAAAGAGACACAAACACCAGGTAGAAACACAACATTTGAAACACAATTTCTTGCTTGAACAGTATAAATAATTTAAGTTTTGTATGCAAGAATAATGGGTTAAAATAAAAAACCAAAATTGTGCTGAGCCCCAAATGTGGCAAATTCTGTCCTGGCAGAAAAAGCCTTTCCCAGGTCCATGAGCAGGAAGATCCCTGAGGTAACTGAGGACAGAAAATCCTGCCCAGCATTGCAGGGCTGTGTTTACTAATTCATTAGGAGGCTGTGCGGGGCCTCATGTGGGAAAATCCCACTTTCCAAGGCCAGGATCTGTGACACGGATTTCCTCATGGATTGTTCATGCCTGGGTAGCTCAGACTTTACAGGTGAATTGGAAATAAGAGATCAGTGACTCATCTGGAAGCATTTCTGTGGAGAGTCTGGTCTTTTCCCCTCGATTTCCAGTTAATTCATGGAATTAATTAACTGTGTCAGAGTTAAATCTCCAATGTGTGTCCAAATTGCTCTCGGACACACGATGGCCTGGCTTGGAAAAGAACTGGGAAAATCACTTGACCACAGGGCAGTTCACCATTGGCCCCCAGTGCTGCCCTTCCTTGGTCCAGCACTCGGGAAAGCAGACAGATAGAATGGTTATCCCGAATTTCCAGGGAATTATTAAAGCCAAGGCACCAGGGGATGTTTCCCTCTGGGGACGGGATCCAGCCCGGACCAGCAGATGGGGCCGTTCCCCCGGTGCTCGCTCCCTGATTCCAGGAGCCTTGGCCCCTCCAGTCCCTTCGGGAGGGAAGCTGCTGGCTCTGGGGGTGTTTCTTGTGCCACCACAAGCCCTCAGCAGGAATTCCAACCCTTCTGAGTAGGAACAACTTCTGGTTTTTAGGGTTCCTGCTCTGGGAGAAGAAGGAAAAAAGAGAAAAACCCGTATAAACAAATCACCCCATTGTTTAATGTTTAGATTTGGGCTTTGGGTCATTTAGGACACCACCCTCAGTGGGTTTGGGTCATTTCGAGCACCACCCTCAGTGGGTTTGGGTCGTTTAGGACACCACCCTCAGTGGGTTTGGGTCATTTAGGACACCACCCTCAGTGGGTTTGGGTCATTTAGGACACCACCCTCAGTGGGTTTGGGTCATTTAGGACACCACTCTCAGTGGGTTTGGGTCATTTAGGACACCACCCTCAGGGGCACATGACCCTTTCAGTGGTTTCTGCTGAGCTCAGGTTCTCCCAAGCCCCAGGACTGTGGGGCCGAGGGGGCAGCTGGAGCCTCCCAGACTGCGGCGGGGGCTCAGAGACCCCTCCGGGGCTCTGCCGAGGGTTGTGCCCCGTTCCCGCTGACGGAGCTGTCCCTGTCCCCAGGTGTTGGACACCGACGAGCAGTCCCTGCAGCTGCCGGCCCCGGGCCCAGCAGAGGTCTGGGTGCAGGCCAGGGACCGCTGCTACCTCTCCTCCTGGAGCGAGTGGTCCTCGCTGTGCAGGTAAGGATTCACCGAGGAGTCACTGCAACTCCTGCTCCCAGGAGAACGAAGACAATTCTCATGTAAATCTACTTATTTTACAGATGACCAGTGAGAGATCCCAGGAGGGTGGCACTGTGCTCCTAGAGAAAGCCAGGAATGAATTAGCACAAGAACAGAAGCACAATTAGAAGAAAAGTTTGCATTTGAGATTCTTAAGAAGCCATAACTTATCCTTTTTTGTAATAGTTGAACGTGGTCCTGATTTTGGCAGCTCTTAAACTCCCCAGACCCGAGTTACACCTTTAGCATCCATCATGTTACATTAACATGATTCTGACAGGTTGCTGGCAGCTATTATTGTATGTCCTGCATATTATTATTGTGCATTTATTTATTTAATATTTATTTATTTATTTGATATTTATTTCTCTATTTAATATTTTATTTATTTATTTATTTATTGATTTGCAAGGCCAGTGGATGGCAGTTGCTGCTCAAACCACTTTACGTCTTGACTTATTTGGAAAGTCACTTCCTGAGAGAACTGTTTGAATATTCCACTGTTTAATGGTTTAATTATTTGTCTATTTAATATTTATTTGTATTTATTTCTATGGGACTGTGCAAGCCCAGAAAGCCTTGGCTGCCTGAGCAGCTGGGTGTGGGGTATTTATCTCCTCCTAAAAAACCTCCCTTCTTCCACTCTTGTGGCCTTTTTAGCACGATCCGGGTGTGCCCAGGGCACCTCCTGCAGTGCAATTTGGTGGCAGTGGAATGAATTCCACAGGAATGGCACAGGGCACAGGAGTCAGGAACCCCCAACAGCCCCAGGGCAGCTGAAATTGTACCCCCAGTGCATCAGACCCCCCAGATGCCAGCTGGGAACTGGTTTTTGTATTTAAATCAGACTTGTGGAATAGAGATTTTTATACCTCACTTTGCAAATGTTCCTCATCATGTGTGGGTGTGTTCACAGAACCTCAGGGAAAACTCCTCCTGTCCTGAGCTGCTGACAGAGGGAGTGCCCAGCTCTGGGAGGAAGCAGAAGCATGAGCTGAAACCTTTGCATTTTTCATGGAATCCTGGAATTGTTTGGGTTGGAAGGACCTTAAAGCTCATCTATTCCACCCCTGCCGTGGCAGGGACACCTTCCACTGTCCCAGGGTGCTCAGAGCTCCATCCAGCCTGGCCTTGGACACTGCCAAGGATGGATCCTTTGTTAGAACACTGCGCCCTGACTTCCAGGAGGACAAAATACTCTGAAATATCTTTGAGGATTCAGACCTTAATGTCTGATACAAAATTATTGAAAGACTTTCATTGCAACAATGCTTCCTTTTTCCCAGTCTTTGCAATGGGTGGTAATTTAAGATACCTAAACGTTGAAATGTGTGAAGTATCTGATATTTCAGAAAACTGATGATAATTTATTTACAAGTCCTGTTAGTAGTTATTAAGTTTACATGTCTTATTTTGGCCATAAAGGCAACTTACTGTGCTTGTTTACAAAAGAGCTCATAATAAATGCATCTGAACACAAGAAACGTGGCGTATTTGTTATCTTTTAAGATTGGTTTGTGTCACTCCTCACTTTCCTACCAGAGAATCAGACACTGTTTCTGTGTCAATGTCTGCAGGGCAAATTAATTATTACTAATTAATAATACCAAAGTCCCAGCCTGTAAAACTGTTCAGGATGAGCCAGCCAGGGGAGCGGGGTGTGACAGCAGCACCTGCTGAGCCCTGTCCTGCAGGAGAGGAGAACTCTGGGGTTCTTTGTGGTCTCCAGCTGTGAACTGAACCCACCTGACCCAGACCTTGAGGGCTCTGAGGTTCCTCCCTGATTTCAGAGCTCAGAGGTCACAGCACCTTCCTGCTCCCCAGGGTTTAAACCTTGGCACCCCTGAAACCGATCCCTGAAACCTCTGTGTACAGGGGGCCCAGCCCAGTCTCCATTCTTGGAATATTCAGCTAAATTTTGTACCCTGACAAGGCCTAAATTGATCTTTGCCTTCACAGTGTGTCTTTCTGTGCCATGATGCTGTAAAATGAGAGAAATCTCCCCACAGGGTTCCTGGCATTAATCCCTGATTATCCATTTCCTGGGCCTTCCATGGAGACCCAGGTGCCTGTGAGTGTCTCCCCTGGGAATTGTCAGGCTCCCACCTCTGTCTAAACTGGAGAGGAAGGTGCCAGTCACAGCTCAGATATTCACCACAGTGAATATCTCCACACACAGGAGATCGTTTTCTAACACACTCCATCCATCCAAGAACATAATAATTGATATTTCAGGTAGTCCTTGGACTTCTCTTCCTTCATTCCTCTCCTGTTGCACTGCAAATAATCTGGAAACCTTTGGATAAATATTAAATGCACAGATTCAGGAGGCACAATGTACAAAATTCCCCCCCAAAATAACCCTTTAGATTGCAAAATTCAAGCTGCTGACATAAAATTATAGATCCAATTTTACTCCTGAGACAGGAGAGTCGCTGATTGTACAAACACAGAGGAGTTTTCTGCTGGAGCTGCTCCTGTTTCCATGCCCCGCCGTTTCCTGGGAAGGGGCAGCTCCCGCAGCTCTCTGCTCACACCCATCGCTCACCCCTGGCTTTGGGTTCTGCCACCACACCTCCCGAAATCTGCTCTGAACAGAGCCTGACTAATTCCCCCCAGGGCTTTCTGTGGGTGCTCCTCAGCTCAAGGAATGCTTGACAAATAAATAGTGTTGTCCTTAATGAGGCACTAACTGGTCGCTGTAGGAATTTGCTGTTCTCCAAGAGCTTCAGCCCCTGGAGCTGGGCAAGCAGCACCTGCTGAGAGCAAACGGGCAAAAGCTGATGTGTAATGAAGGGTTCTGTGGGAGAACACAGAGCTCAGGCCCAAATGCTTCATATCCACCCCTTCCTGACGCTGACCTTCCTCCCACCCCTCTTCTTCGTAAGTTGTAGCTTCTCTTTTATAAATGTCATATTTTTGATAAAGGGAAAACCAATGCAAGTGTTCCAACCTAAGCCACTGAAAAACCTTGAGAGACCTTTCTTCAAATGTCAGTTTGGGTGACTTTGGTGTGACAGAACTGCAAAGTCCAAACACCTGGAAATTGCATCTTAAGGCAATTTCACATCAGTCCTATTCAAAGCCAATTCAGTGGGAGTGTTAAGCTGTTAACGCTTTGTTTTTGTGAAGAATAAACTCAGAACCATCAACGGTCTGACACTGAGGAATCAAAGGATCCCCGAGTCGCCCGCAGGATACCGGGAACCACTCCTGGCACTGAGTCCCAAAGAGATCAGGAGACACAAAGGAAAGCACAAAGATCAGCTCCGGCCTTTGCACAGCGTGTTGGGTTTATTTTTAATTTCTGAAACAACACCCGGCACCTTCAGCAGGGCTCCGGCCTGGCCCGACACCTGCAGTGCTGAAGAAAGGCTCCTTTGATCTCCCAGAGGGGTGGAAAACGGGAAACTCACCTTCCCCCGGGCAAACACCCAAACGCTTTGGCACGGCCGAACAAAGACATCCCTTGGCTCTCAAACCCTGCTTGAGCAAGACTTCAAAATGTGAGGCTTTAATTGCACCTGGGCGGACAACCCTGAGCCACCCACCCTGCCCGGGACGGGGCAGCTCAGGATAAACACCCCGGGATCGGCAGCCCGGGCTGCTCCCTCCCTCCCAGTGACAAAGTGGGTTTTGTACCTTTCCCACGTGCTGTTTGTCAGCTCTGTGGATGCCCTGCATGGGAGGCTCTCCACGGATGAGTGGGAGCAGGTTCCTCCTCTGGAATGCAGCCAGGGAACACCCTCCCATGCACTTAACTAATGACCTGCTGCGGCAGCATTTCTGGCATCCCAGTGCTGCTCCATTCAGGGCTCCAGAACTCAAAGCAATCTATAACTGGGAATAAATAATAACTGGGAAAGTTTTTCTTACCCTTAGAAAAATGCACACTAATATTTTGCCACATGTAACACCATGGAATAGCTTCTTCTTCTCCAAAAGATCAGCTTGGAGGGATAAGAATTTAGGAAAAAAACCAAGATATAATGGTAAAGGCAGAAAATTATGAGAGCTCCACAATTAACTGACAGGTATTCACGAGGTTGCTGATGAGGTCAACATTTCACTCACAATTCTTCAATAGAAACTATTTATTTGCCATATTTACCCTAAATTTCAGAATGAGTTCAACAATTAGGCCTTACCAATCCAGCTTTGGGAAGCAGCTCTTCCTAAACAGATCCAAACATTTGTTTTCCAATGAACTTCATTTTTTCCCAGGAGCTCAGATGGGCCCATGGTGGTACTTTATTGTCCGTGTTTGCTTTGCCAAACGTTCATTTATGAGGACAAAGACACCACAAGGTCCCTGAAAGTGGCAGCAACACTTGAGATCCTCCTGTGGGGATGCCAGAACCAGTTCCATTGGAATGGCCCATGGAGGTCACCCGGCTGCCCACGCCCTCCGTGGCCACAATAGAACAGACCCATTTTTAAATATCTCCAACGATCTCTGTGGACAGCCTGTCCCTATGAGTGACTCCTCTCGTTGTGAAATTTGTTTTGCTCCCATCTAATTGGAATTTATCTCCCTGCAATTTGCTCTGGGCCCTCTTCCTTTCACTCTGCACCTCCAGGAGGACTCTGGCTCCCGTTCCCTCTGTCGACAGCGAGGCTTTGCCTCCTTCTCCAAACAGAGCCAACCACTTCTGCCAAGCTTTCCTCCGTGTTTCACCCCCCTCAGCACTCGGTGGTCCCTCACTGGCTCTGATCCAGCATTTCAGTGCCTTTCCCTGCCAGGAATTATCCCAGAGCAGCAGATCCAGCCTCGCCAGTGACACCTTGGGAATTACTGACTGAAATTCAAGTGCAGAGCTGGGCTTGAAGATATTCCTACACCAACTGAGCAGGGTGCAGAGAGATGTCTGTGTTCCCTGAGGGACGGGATGGACGCTGAGGCCGCATCCCACGGGACACTGGGAGCCCTGGAGTGGGCACAGTGGGCCTGTTTCCTGACTCCAGGGTCAGGGATCCGTCAGGCTGCAGCTCCACAGGGTCAGGACATCCCCGGGAGCTGTGTGTGCTCAAAACTTCGGATTAGGAGGAACTTCCGGGATGGTTTGGGTTTTGCTCCCGTTGCCTAATTGCTCATAATTGTCCATCAACCTGGGACGTGTCCTGAATACTCCCCACGAGTTCCTGCATGTTCCTTGCCAGGCTTTTCCTCAGAAAAGCTCCCCAGAACACAAAATCACCGACACCCCGAGCAGAGGGATCCAGAGAACCCCACTGTGAACCCCAACCTGCCTCAGTGATCTCTAAATTAAGAAAACAGAAAAATTTAGAACAAAACCACTGAAAGTCATTCAAAAAATAAAATTCCAGGCCTCCAGCTCCAACCAGGTCTTTACCTATCCTGGAATTTGGATTTTATAGGGTTTATGTTTTTCATCCTGTTAAGTGATGAGAAAGTAAACATTTATTAATTACCTGTATTCTTTAAAGACAAAATGCTTCATATCCCTCTTGGGATGCGTTAGTGGTGCCCCAGGCTTACCTGACCTATAGAAATCTTTTCTGTAGGAGCTTTCAGGCCCTTGTTTTACTGGAATGAGCACCTCTGACCCCAGTCCTGCATAGGGAGAAAGCCCTGGGTTATTCTGCAGTGAGGGAAGGTGACCACTGAAATACTGGGAATTGTGGTGGTGTACAGGGATTTCTCCTATTGAGACAATTTGCACATTTACATTGCAAATGACTAAGAAAAGGCAGTTCTGGAAGGATGGGTTGAAACCAAACTATCACCTCCAAACTCCACATTACTTTGGATTTATGAAAATTAAGCCTCAGATCTGAGTGTCCCTTTGGGGCTTTTCTCCTGGGCTGTCACAAAAGAGAGAAATTGCTGCCTTTTGGTTAAGTCACCAACACTGGGATGCTGCATTTGTTTAAGGAATCCCTCCTGTTGTGCTGGCAACAGGGAAATGGGAGCAGAGGGACAGGCAGAGGAATCTCCTCTGTGTGTCCCTGGCTGGGCAGGAACTCAGGGGATGCTCAGGGGCTGTGAACTCCTCTCTTCTCTTGGCCAGGCAGTGCCATGGGGTGTCTCTGCTGCTTCTCTCCCAAAACATTGCTGCTGATCCTAAACTGGGGATATTTGAAAGGAAAAGGAACAGAGGGGGACGCTCTAGGTTGGGTGTGAAGGGCTTCAGGTGGAGCACAGATTTTCCAGAGCAGCCTGAAGGGCTCAGGGCATGGCCACAACCAGCTCACCTCAAACCACAGCTCCAAAATGCCCAGAGAATAAGAATTAAGCCCGTATGGGATGACTCTTTTGGCAAACACCCAGCCAGGATTTTTTTTCCCTGGGAACTGCGTTCAGCTCTGAGTCCCTATGGCAATAACAGAGCACCCAGCCCTGAGTCAGAGGCGAGCTGCTGGAGCTGGAACAGTTAATCAGGCTGGGTTTAGGCAGGGTTTAGGCAGGGAACAATCCCTGCTCCATCAACACCGGGACACGGCCCTGCCCCGTGCCCGTGCCCCGCTCCCGCACAGGACACATCCCACCGACTCTGCCCACGGCAACACCTTCCCTAATTACCGCACCGGGATTTCATCAGCGGCTCCCGGCTATAAAGGGCTCCCACACCGCCATGGCCACACTGGGGACACCGCAGGGACACCGAGAGCGGCTCTGGGACAGCCGGTGTTTGCCATGAAGGTCTCGGGCACCTTGGTGCTCCTGGCGCTGGCAGCTCTGTGCTTGGCACGTGAGTAACTCCTTTGGGCTCCTCGGGATTCTCCTCCTGGCCAAACCCTGCAAGGCTCTCAGCTGGCTCCCGCGCTGGGTGGGAGGGAGAAAATGGAATTTTACATTTAAAATACTATTATTTATCACCATAATAGTTTATTATTATTACCCAGCTGGGGCTGGAGTGGATGGAAGCTGCTCCTCGCTGGGTGTGACTCGGAGCTGTGTTCTGTGACTGAAAATAACTGTAAAGCCTCAGAACCACCTGCTTTTATCTGTTTATTTTTAATTTTCTATCTGAGAAGGGAGCCTGGAGCTGTGAGGTCCTTCCCCTGCCCGACTGACCAAGCAGGGAACAGCTGATGATGCTCAGGCCACATAAAACACTTGGGAATTGCCTCTTTTTAATCTTATTTTGCCAGGGTACAGAGAGGTTTGAGGGAGAGGTTGCTCTAAAAAATTGGGATCTGGGATGAATTTCTTCAACCTTTACTCAGTCATTTTATTTATTTTATCTAAGAACTTGCAGTAAAAAAAATATTTTTAGAGAAAAATAAGTGCATTTAAAATCACTGAAAGACTCCACACCTCTGCAAGTAGTATAAAAGCTCAGAAGTGTTAAGAACTTTAAAGAAGCAAAATAATGAAAATGTTAAATGCAAAATTATGAAACAAAGGTATCTTTTGAGTAGCTATGAAAAGGTTGCTTTGAAATTTTTCTCAACCCCAAAATTCTTATGAAAAACAGCAGTTGAAATGAAACATGAAGAAAATAATTCATTCTTTCAGTGTTTCATTGACTGCAGGAAAATAAATAAATATTCCTTCCATTAGAATTCCAGGAAATCTCTTCCTTGAACTTTCTGGTTTATCTTGTCTGCTTAAAAACTTTATGAATCAACACTTTCTGAGCCACACCTTTTTTGCATTCACTCCCTTGTGCAAAGTGGCTCCTAAAAGGTTACCAGAGAAAAAAAAAATCTGAATTTTGGGGGGAAGTGGATTAAATCGAATCCAATTCCAGAATAACGAAATCTGAATCAACCCTCTGGTGACAGAGATGGAAACTTGACCTGCAGCTTTGTTTCTGCTCATTTTCTTTGTACTGAACAACAGAATTTGATGTGAAGATGCAAACAGGTTTATGAGAGGAAGTTGTTGTGGAAAGTTTAACCTTTGAAGATCAAAAAAAGCCAAATTTATTCTGAAAGTGCTAGAGTTCTGCTCCAGAACACATTTGGAAAGTTTAACCTTTAAATATTAAAAAAAATTCCATGTTTATTCCAAAAAGCAAGTGCTAGAGCTCTGCTCCAGAACACATTCCTGCTCCTGCACAGAAATCTCTCCCTGATAACCTTTTCCCCCTGGAAGCCCCAGGATGATGATTATGGGACAGCAGAAGGACAAACACATTCCTAAAGAAAGTACCAAATGTGTCAGCAGCAGGGAGCCCCGCCAGGGAGCTGATTACTTTCTGGGAGGTGTAATTAGCATTGTTTGCAGGGAGCTCCTTGAACCCCACCTGAGAACAGGGCTCCGTTGGAGAGGGAGGTGGTAAAAAACAGGAGCTTAAAATCCGTATTGAAACAAGGGAAAACACTTCCTAAAGTGGGATTATGAGCCAAATTGTGTCATCGTTGTTATCTAGAGTTAATATTGTATTTTAATCCTCATTATTGACAGAAAACCCAAATATAAAAGGGACATGTGATTTGCTCACAGCCACGTGCAGCTTTTGATAAACTTAGGAACTAAACCCCAGTCATGCTCAACCACCAGTTAATCCTGAACATTAAATTTAATATTGACTCCTGGGTTGTCAATGGTTTTGTGGTGAAAAATGGAACAATAGCTCCATTCCCTCCTCCAGCAAAGGCTGTTCCAATGGGTGACAGAGGTTTCTGAGGTAAACAATGCAGCAAAATCCATGTGTTAATAGGTTCTGGCACCTGGGCCTTAATAACACTGGGAAGCTCTGCCAGTATTGACATTTAAGGAGGTAAAAGATTTGGTGTTGCTGAGTGAAATCATCCTGGTTTGCACCTGAGTGTTCGTTAACTGTGATATTCATTTTCTCTTTTGTGATTCTGTTTCCATTGCAGATGCTGCCAAACAGAATGAGGTGAGGGATTTAAATTTTTCCTGGATAAAAATATATAATACAATGTCAGAAATTATAATATAACATGAGGTGAGAAAAAAACCAAAAACATGTTAAACTTTATTAAGGCTGCCAATTTATTGAGATTTCAGTGAGAAATCCCTGAGTTTGGGATATGGGGTTTCCATAGAGTTGCCCTGACAACTTCCAGATGTTGTCACCTGTTTTTGGCATTCTGGGCAAAAAATAAGCCAGAGGAATCTAGATTTTTAAGACATATTTATTTGATGGTGACTCTGTAAGGCTTTCTTGATGACTTTTAGGCCCTAAGTCAGATTTCAGTTCTCTCTGAGTACAGAGGGGTCAATGTCTGGAAGAAATGAGGCACCAAGGAATAAAAATCCTCATGAATTGAGCAGGAAAGCCCTGGCAGAGTGGACAGTGGTGGGGAGAGAAAATTCATCCACACACAGAGCTGGGCCCACACTGGTACAAATCAGGAGGAATTTCTCCACGGAAAGCGTGGTCAGGCATGGAAGGGGCTGCCCAGGGAGTTGGTGGATTCCCATCCCTGAGGTGTCCAAGGAAGGCCTGGATGTGAGTTAATCCCAGCTGAATTTACTGATTGTTGTGATCAGGTCATAAAAGACGCCAGCACTCCGCTGCTCTGGGGCTGGGCAGGGGCTGTGCTTTGCAGGGACTCGGCTCCTGCTCGGGCCCTGTCACAGGCAGCTCCCCTCACACCTCTGACAAGAAAAGTTTCATTTCTGGGGCTCAGCCTCTGCTCGTGGAGGTGGGGAAGCCTCCCTGACTGTGCTGCTCCAAAGCATGCCCAAAACGTGGTATATTCATGATTTCTGCGGCGAATGGAGGCTGTGAGAGTCACGGCTGCCCCGTTCCAGGTGGACTGCAGTGAGTACAGGAGGCTGGAGAGAGGGAGGCCCATCTACTGTGAGAGGCTCTACCAACCCTTCTGCGGCTCCGACGGCAAAACCTACAACAACAAATGTTCCTTCTGCAAGGCTGTGCTGTGAGTACAGAGCTGCCCCATCGCCCCTGCGCCAGCCAAAGGCTGGGACTGCCTGACTTACCTGCGACTGCCACTCCACACAAGTGCTGCGGATTTTTAGGGTTGTTACTTTACACAGTAATTGTTCCTCTCACCAATAATGTCCAACTGATGTAAAAAACAAAGGAGCTTGGTATTTGTGTGAGAATTTCCTATTCCAGCAGGAAATGTAGAGCAGGAAATTAAAAAATGACCCAGATATTCAGGTCTGAACTTCCTATTCCAGCAGGAAGTGTAAAGTTGCACACTAAAAAATGACCCAGATATTTGTGTGAGGAATTTCCAGCAGAAACTGTAAAGCTGGACAGTAAAGAGTCCAATGAGTAACACAAAGCACCTGCACCCAGCTCGGGTCAGACAAAAATGCAGAGGTGGTACTGGAAATAGCTTGGTTTTGTGGATAAAATACACAGTTTTGAAAGGAAAGCTGTTTACAGACCAGTGCCCTCATGTCTACTACAAATGTTTATTGTCTCCCCCGTTAGCAAAGGGTTTCAGAGGGGTTTTGGTGTCTCATGTGAAGGTTTCTGTGTGCAACGTCCATTTTTCTCCTTGCAGGAGGAGCCGAGGGGCGCTGCACATGAAGCAGGCAGGGGCCTGCTCCTGAGGGAGCTCTGCTGAGAGTGCTGAGAACAGCTCCACACTGCCCAACCCCTGGATTTCATCCACCCTGCCCGTGCCAAACCAAGCACCGAGGACAATGCCAGCTCTGGTCTCTCACTGCTGCTTCTCTCTGCTCCACAGCTGGGATTGACACTTCTGTCCTCGCAGCAAAACTGTTCCTGTTGGTTTACATGAGCCCTTCGTTAGATGTTTCTCTCCAAATCCTCTGACAATGCCCCAAGTCTCTCTCCCTTGTTGATCAAATGTTTTCTCTCCTTTACCCAGAAACTTCAGCAGATGCTTTTTCCCAAAGGGTTCAGCTTTCCCAGGCAGTGCTTGGACTCTCCCAGTTTTGTAGCTGAATTTTAAGTGCTTATTTTCCTTCCCTCTTTGTACAATTCTGACTCCTGTATGTTGTTTAGCTACTTAGCGTGCTGGTTTATTAAAATAAATCTTGACTCTTTTTTTTTTGGTCTGTGGTGAAATTTCTAGAGAATTTATTGCATCCATTACTAACAAGTATTTCCCAAATTACAAAAAACTGTGGTGGAGCAAAGGCTGAGTCCAGAGGTAAAAATTCCAAGCCTGGAATACAAAAGTTGTATTCCACTATTTGGCCTCATATACTGGAATTTACCCCCCCCCCCAATCTGGGTTTTTTCCCTTTAAATGAGACAAATCTGGTAAAACGTAGGACTGTAGAAGTCTCTTAAATCCTGCCGTTTAAATATGATCATTAATGAATCTCTTTACCTGATAAATTTCAGACCCTAAAGAAACTCAAGTCTTGATTTTACAACTTTATTATCTTCACTATAATTTGTGTCTTTTACTCAACACTTGGCCATGGGAATGAATTCTCCCAGAATTAAAACTGTGACTGACTGACCTTAGTGGGCTTACAGGAGGAAGGTTTTGGTACAGCTGGACACAAATCCAGCCCTATCCTGAATTCTATTTGGAAACCAGGTCCCAGCAATTAGAGAGCAGGAAAATACAAATGAGCCAGGCAATACCATAAAAGTTTCTCATAGCTCAGAGGCTTCAACTGAAAAAGGTTTTTAGAACAGATCAACTTGACTGAAAAAGATAAAAATGAGAAAACAGATCAAATTGAGGAAACAAAGGCAAACTCCAAGGCTTCATCATGATGTCAGAAAATCCAGATTTGCAGATATTTTCTGCCTTCCAGCCTCGTGGATATTCCCACCCTCTGCTTTGGTGTGTTGGGATATTTAATGGGCTGTGCTTGTGCACCAAACCTAAGACACCAAATTTCTCATGCAGCCCCAGGAGAGATTCAAGAACCTGCAAGTCAGAGGTCTAAACTACACTCATGCATTTCCTCTTGGGTCTCCAATTTGTCCCTGATAATTTCTGACATGGAATTACCGAGCCAGGAGCAGCTGGAGAGCAGGACTTTCCCACATGGGTGCTTTTCATCAAAGCTGGCAGATCATGAGAGAAGCACGGCAGCTCCTGCCACATACCAGAGCAGAGAACTTCGTTTGCAAATTGCTGCAAATGACACCTGAAGAAAATGCTGAAGTGGCTGGACAAGCTGGACAGTCGAGTTTGAGGGATGGAGCAATGCCATGGAAATATGGGGAAGGGAAAATGTGCAGAGCCTGAGCGAGCTGATGAAACATGGTCGGATCCTGTAAGACAGAAAATAAAATATTGGTGTGGAATGGGAAAACAGCACAGATCTTCCACTCAGGGAAGATCAGTTTCCAAAACTCTGCACTGGAAAGGTACTTAAATACCACTGATGTATCTTTATATATGATGTATTTACATGTGAAAGACAAAGAAAGGTTTTCCTGAGGTCTTACAAAACATTTTTTTCATTCTAAGACAGGAGATAATGAAATCCAGGCCTGGAAATCAGACAGTGGGATCCCTGAAAAAGAAAATGCCAGTGCTGGAATAAAGCTGGCTGGAGTTAAACCATGGTCCCATTCGTACCTGTGCTAACGCACCTGAGAGAGTCTGGGTACTCAGAGATGTTCTCTTAGAAGCTTTAATTTTGAAATGTTGAGTTTTTGCTACCTACTTCTTGGGTAATTAATGTCTAATTTGGTCATCAGGAGTGTCCAAGGCCAGGCTGGACGAGGTTTGGAGCAACCTGAGACAGTGGAAGAGGTCCCTGCCCATGGCAGGGGGTGGAATTGGGTCTCTGAGGTCCCTTCCAACCCAAACCATTCCATGATTTACGATCAGTTGGGATGGAGAACATTTATTCCCTCAGAAGATAAAAGTTAAAGAAATGGAACAATCCAAAAGCCTTCAAAGATTCACACACAACTGGTCTATGGGATAAACCACTGGGTTTCTGTTAACAAAAAACGAGGTGGTTTTGCTTTCTGTTGTCTGTCTTGTAACCACGTCACCATTCACATACTCTGACTGTTTCAATGACACTTCAACCCCAAGGCCCTGCCCAAATTCCTTCATTCCTTTTAGTGTCTCTTGTGTCCTTTTGGCAACCTTCTCTTAGTGCCACCCCCCGTGTCCCCTGCCTTGGGCTGAGGGAGGGCAGGACAAGAACAGCTGGACCTGAATCTGCTCTTCCCAGAGCCTACTTTTTTGCCTACTTTTCCCACATTTTTGGGTCTAATTTTTTGGATGCTGCTGGTGTTTTTGATCCTGTGTTGCTGTCACAGGTTGGACTCGGTGATCTCCAAGGTCTTTTCCAACTTCAGTGATGCTGTTGACACACTCAAAATCCACAGGGATTACCAAGAATTTATTTTGTTGTTCCTACTTCACCACAGAGTGTTGTGGATTCCTCTGGGATTATCACTAAGCCCGCAGCTGAGTCTTTGCATGTTGTCATTCACAAAAAATAACTCACAAATAGCCTGCTGGGTGATGAATGAGCATTGTTACCCAATCCTTTGGGGTTTGCATGAAACATGACTTTAAAATGTTGAGGAAATAGTGATTTCTGCTGGGATTCACCCAAACACAGCGATTAAAACATGGCTTAAGTATAGACCTGCATAATAGTGCAAACACACGTGGCGAGGCAACTGGCAGGACTTTTGGGGACAGGGTGAAGACTCCCCAGGAAAAATCACTCATAAAGCTCCCAGAGAGCATCCAAAGGGGGGACACGGGGATGGGGAAGGGTGTGGAGGGGCCATGGAGGAGCTGCTGAGGGCACTGGGGTTGTTCAGCTGGAGGAGACTGAGGGGAGACTCCTTGGGGGCTGCAGCTCCTCCTGAGGGGCAGCTCCGGTATCTGGGACAGGGACAGGACCCAGGGCATGGCTGGAGCTGGGACAGGCAGGTTTAGGTTGGATTTCAGGGAAAGGTTCTTCCCCCCGAGGGTGCCGGGCACTGCCCAGGCTCCCCAGGGAACGGGCACGGCCCCGAGGCTGCCAGAGCTCCAGGAGCGTTTGGACAGCGCTCCAGGGCTGCACAGGGTGGGATTATTCTGGGGTGTCTGTGCAGGGCCAGGAGCTGGGCAGGATGATCACGGAATCATGGAATGGTTGGGGTTGGAAGGACCTCCAAGCCCAGCTCACTGCTCCCCTGCCACGGGCACGGACAGCTCCCACAGCCGGGGCTGCTCGGAGCTCCGTCCCTGGTGACTCCCGCGTGTCCCTCCAGGGCAGCACAGCTGGGACTCTGCGCCGCTGTAAAGCTTTTATTAAACCACGTCTGGGACTCTGTAACTGCGCTGCCGTAACACTTTTATGAAATCACATCTGGGACTCTGGGAGTGCAGTGCCATTACACTTTTATTGAGTCACACCCCTCGCTCCGTGCGGAGCCAGCCCAGCCTGCGAACCGCGGCTCCCTCACGCCCTCAGCGCCCTCAGCGCTCTCCCGCCAGGGCCGGGCACTGCCACACTCAAGATGGCGGCGGGGCGGGCCCGGAAGCGCGGGCGGAAGCGGAAGCGCGGGGCCGGAAGCGGAAGGCGCAGGCGGAAGGGGCCGCGCAGGAAGCGGGGCCGGGGCTCCCCCGCGGCCACAAGCGGGGCGAGGGCGGCGAGGGGAGCGAGGGCAGGTGAGGGCAGCGAGGGCGGGTGCGGGCAGCGCCGGGCGGGGGACGCGGACGCGCCGGGCCCAGCTCCCGGGAGCGGCGGGGCGGGCTCCCGGAGGCTGCCGGCCCCTCCCGACTCCGCGGGCTCGGGCCGGCCCCGCTGTCACAGGCCTTGAGGGGCCCCCCGTGACGGAACGGCGGCGGCGGAGCTCAGGGGAAAGCTGTTTCTCTCTGCCTTGTGTCGGCACAAGTCACCGTGTCCTCGCGTTTTCCCCTCCCACCGGGGAGCGCCCCAGTGTATCCGGCGCTTGCCAGGCCGTCCCTGGCTGCCCTCGCCGGGTTTTTCCTCATTTTTCGTTTCTGCGGAATCTCCCCATGGTTTCCTAAGCTTTTTAAGGGCCGTGAGGTATTTCCTCATCAAGAACAGAGCACGTCGAGCTGTTGTTTCACGCGACGTTCGTTGTCGGGAATTAAGTGAGGTGGGGGCCGCAAAGTCCCATTTGCTTTATTGACTACATAAAGCTCTTTTTGCTGTGGAGATCTGGTTTTTATTTTTAAATGGGTCAGCCCGCTAATGTGGAATGAGATGTTAAAGCTGTGCTCATTAGCTCAAAGCAGCCCCAGGAGGAGCTTTTATTGTGCAGAAAGTGCAGGCTCGTAGAGACAAATCCTTCTTTTTCCCCTTCATGGCAGGTTGTGCTTGTTCTAATTGTGCCTTACAGGGTTTTTCCTGCTTTGGTTGTTAATATTTTTATTTCTCTTGCCTTTTGTCCCAGTCCTTTTGCTGTTCTCTTTCCTGCTGGATTGTACCCAGCACGTGGCTGTGCCAGTCTGGAATTTTTTAGGTTTTGTCCTGCCCTCTGTTCAAATTGAGTTATCCCAGCTGACTGGGAATCCATGTTTTCCTTGGAATTCAGTTGATAAACAGTTAATTTGGGGCTTCAAGAGGTTGATCACCACAAACTGAGCCCTTCCAGCCTGCCCCAAAAAGAACAACAACCCCGGGATCCTCACTCCTGGCTGGAGAGTCCCCCCAGGCCAGAGGAGCAGAGATCCGTCTCCCGCTGTTCACAGGCACGAGGTGGGGATTTGTTTATTTGGATGTCCCCCTTTAAAATAAAATCACGGCAACGTGCAGTTATTAACTGAAAGTGCACCCCAAAATGTGTGGAACCACGTGGTTTGCAGTAATTGGATCACGGTGAAGCTGTCAGTATTTCAGGTTTTGGCATCACGGGGAGGCTGCAACAGAGGCCTTGCTGAAAGCTTTTCCAAAATCTGGCTTTTCTTACCAGTTGTTCTTCCTCATCCACTGAATTTTGGCGTCCAACCTGTTAAACTCAGGTTCCCTGAGCTGGTGACGCTTTGCCCTCCTCATTCTCGTCCTTTCGTCAGAATAAAACAAATCTTTGCCAGATCCAGTGGTGAAAAGCTCTCTCAGCATCTGCAGAAGGTGATTTTCTGTTAGCAGGAAGTTCATGTTTATTTTAGTTACTGATTTGTTGCTTCTCATATTCATTTTGGATGTTTTTAAATGACCCCTTGTGGTTCCTGTGCCTGCAGTGTGGATGGGGACAGTTCAGGGCAGGGGCAGAGGATCCTGCACGTTGCTTTCAATGACTTTCAGTTTTTCTATGGCTCTGATCTTTAACTCAGCAACCTGAATGTTTTACTTGGTGCTCTCCCTCGAAGAGGAGCTGGTTTGAGGGCTTTTAATGGGGCATTTTTGGAGAATGATCAGCAGGAGCCCATTTTTCCAAAAAAGAGAAATAAACAATTTTTCTGCTGGACAGAGCCTTTGGGCTTTTATTTTTCATTGGGATGTTGCTGTTGGTGTTGACTTGGTCTCTGCACAGCTCTCCTGTGACTGCCTTGATCCCATAGTGGAATCTCTGAAGATTTTTTATTCATCAAAAGAATTGCTCTCTGGTTAAACCTGTGCTGATTTTTATTCCTCACTCCCTGAGCTGAGAGGGTCCGTTGGGTGTTTCATAATCCTCAGGTTTTGTCTGACACCTTCTGTCCCATCAAACCCCAGCTTGTTTGTTGCAGCTCAACTGTTGTTTGCTCCTCTGCTCTGTCCCTTTTGTTTCCAGTTGCCCTGAAATCCATAACTTTGTGCCCATTTCCTCCCAGCAGAACTTGGTGCAGAGATGGGGCCCCGGCGGAAAACTGTGAAAGCGAGCTCGGTGAGCAGGGAAGGGGCAGACTCCACCAAAGCTGAGGAGCCCAAAGATTACATGAACCAACTCTCCCATGAAGTGCTTTGCCACATCTTTAGGTGAGCAACCTGGCAGGAATCAATTTAGTGCTCATTATTTTCTAGTTCTCTGTTTTTTTCCCAGCATTACCTGCTGGTGACACGGTGAACTGTGGATGTACCACAAGTGAACTCGTGGATAAAAAGGGATGACAAACGTTTCTTTCAGTCCCCAAAATTTATTTGGAAACTGAAAATTAATTTATGTGAATATCATGAATGTTAGAATGAAGAAGAAATAAATAAGTGATTTAATTCTGTTATAAATATTGATTTTAGAGCAAAAATACACCTTGGGTAGGGCACAGTTGAGATGATTGTTTGGGAATTGATGCAGCTGCAGAAGCGAGCTGGGATGAAGATGTGGCCTCCCCTACAGCAAAGTCCTTCTCTCAGATGTTTACTCAGCCCTGTTATCCAAATCATAATGCCTCACCCACAAGTTCTTTGGAAACAGAAACGCTCCAAAATATTTGGAAATTGAGCTTGCAGTGTGTGCTAGGAAGTGAAAGTAACTTAATTAAACCTATTGAGGCAAATGGCTTGGTCAGCAGGGTTTGGGTTGGTTTAAATTAAATTTAAGGAAGGAATTCCTCCCTGTGAGGGAGGTGAGGCCCTGGCACAGGGTGCCCAGAGAAGCTGTGGCTGCCCCTGGATCCCTGGCAGTGCCCAAGGCCAGGTTGGACATTGGGGCTTGGAGCAGCCTGGGACAGTGGGAGGTGTCCCTGCCATGGCAGGGGTGGCACTGGATGGGCTTTAAGGTCCCTTCCAACCCAGACATTCAGTGATTCTATGATTTATTAGAAAACTAAATCATCTCTGCATTTTAATACTGTATTTGTATGAATATTCTGCATTCAGTGTCAGAAACTGCTGAGTCACTGCTTAGCAAAACCCCACCTTTACCGAGAAGAGAGCACAGCCTGAAAACAGAGCAATCAGAAATACCCAGAGTGCTGCAGTCAGGCTGTGGCTGGTGGCTGGAGGCTGAGCTGGGCTGGAGCAGGGGCTGTTCTTGCTCTCCCCAGGTACCTCCCCTTGCAGGACATCATGTGCATGGAGTGCCTGTCGCGGAAGCTGAAGGAGGCGGTGACGCTGTACCTGCGCGTGGTCAAGGTGGTGGATCTGTGTGCGGGCCGTTGGTGGGAGTACATGCCCACAGGTGAGCCCTGCCTGCCCTGCCTCTCAGCTCTGCCAAACGAACCTGGAGCTGCTTGGCTCTGCCCTTCCTTCGGCTGGCTGCCTTGAGGAATGGTTTGCTAAGTTCCTGTCTGTGCGTAAACGCAGATTTTGGGTGTTGCTGTGTTAGGTCGTGGCTTGGACTTGATGATCTCAAGGGTCTTTTCCAACCTGGTTCATTCTGTGTTTGTGTGACTGGGGGTGCTCTGCAGCCAGCTGTCAATACAATCTGTGTTTGTCTGATTGTTGGAAGGGAGTTTATCCAGGGGTTGTGCCATGAAGAGGCTGTTTGCATGCAGGCAGGAAAAAATGCAGTGGAATGAGAGAGCAACTCATCTGCCAGCAGTTAACAATGTAAGGATAAGTTCTGATGTCACACCTCGAGTCACCTGCAGATCAATAGATAAATTTGTCAATCTAGATGAACCCTGTGAGTACCAGGATTTCTGTTGCTGGGATTTGGTGGGGGAGAGAGCTAAAATTCTGAGGGAATTCTGAAAATTAGAGGATTTACAGAGTTGTTAGGGCTGGTATTAGGCAGGTGTTTAGACCTAACCTAAATTGGTATAAATACAGGCAACTTACCCAGTTAAAATCCTTTTTCTGTGCTGAATTCCATTAGAACAAAATAAATCTTTGGTTTAAGAAACCTTCCTGTTTCTGTGAGAAATGTGAGCTGTGAATAGTGACTTGAAATAAGGGATCCAGCTGGGATTTTTTTTTTGAGCCATAGAGTTGATAAATGGAATTCCAGGAAAAATAGACTCACAGAGCTTCATGTGAGGAGGGAGAGAGCACAGTTAACCCTGCAGCCATGCAGTTCCTCTGAAGGAAACCTGCCAAATTCAAGGCAGAGGAGTATTTAGGTCATGATTTCTAGAATGTGGATGTAAAAGAAAAGCTGTTGCTTCACTGAATGCATCTTTCAACATCACAGAACTTGTACTGCCACGTAAAGAGAGAAGTGTGTTTGGCTTTCCCTTCACAGCTGAGTGTCTGCTGCCACACCAATACCAAATGTGTTGTTGTTGTCTTAGGTTTCACTGATTCCAGCTTCCTAACGCTGCTGAGGAAGATGCCAGACATTGAACAACTTTATGGTCTTCATCCCAGGTATCTGGAAAGGCGCCGAGTCCGTGGCCACGAAGCTTTCAGCATTCCTGGAGTTTTAGAGGCTTTGCAGGCCTGTCCAAATTTGCTGGTGAGTGGCTGGACTTGGGAGAGAACCTCCTTCAGCTCTGAGATGGTGCATGGTACAAATTGTGGCAGGGGCTTGGTGTTTCCAGGGCTTTATTTCAGACCTGGCTGCACGGGGAGCAGTTAATTGTGACCCTTTGCCAATGAGAGCTATTTTTAGTTGCACCACTGGGAATCCCAGGTGCTCTTAAGCCCAGCAATGAATTAAAGCTCTGATCCCTCTGCTTTTAAAAGGACAAGTCTTGTTAGAAATGAAGTGAAGTAAGCTTGCATTGTGTAGTTTACGTGGTTAAGAGGATGTTGTTATTGAACTGGTGTTAGAGCATTTGCTTTGCTTCCTTTTATCCAGGGTGTTGAGACCTCTCATTTAGAGCTGGTGGAAGCTATTTGGACATACATGCCCCAAGTCCACATTTTAGGGAAGTTTCGTAATCGTAATGGTGCTTTTCCAATTCCTCCTGAGAACAAGCTGAAAATTCCTATAGGAGCTAAAATTCAGACTTTGCACTTAGTAGGTGAGTGTGGTCGTGGTGGAGTAGTTGGCTTCAACACAGGTGGATTTAAAGGCTTTGAAACTCTGCAAATTTGTAATTCTTTTGAGGAGAGGGAGTTTGGGCTGTGGCATGTTGGAGGTCTTAGCTGGATATTTGATAGCAGGTGCAGAGGGCAAGTTCTAAAGAATTATTGACAAACCAGGGTGAAGAACTTGTGTTTCAAGTGTTGACAGCTTTTCTCACTTGCCACAACGCACAGAAAAGCTTCCTTTTGAAAGCCAGCAATTTGTCATGCAGCTGAATGGTTTAAAGCTTGTTTAAAATGTTTGTTTGTTTTGTTTATGTATTATTAGGGGTGAATGTCCCTGAGATTCCTTGTATCCCAATGCTGAGGCACCTTTATTTGAAGTGGGTGAGACTCACCAAACCACAGCCTTTTAAAGATTTCCTTTGTATCAGCTTACGTGCTTTTGTCATGAGGAACTGTGCTGGTAAGAGGGATTCTTCCTGTCTGAAGGGGATGGTAGAGCATGTAGGAAATCTGCTTCTGTTAAACTCTTGGAATTCCACATTCTGAGAGCAGCCCTTGTTTGATTTGTGGTGTTGGACAGAAATCTCTCCCTGTGCTGTCCCTTCCTTGGTGCTGTGTGGTTCTGTTGACTTCCTGCTCTAGAGGGATATGTGTGGATGTGTTTTAATTCTTCCGTGGGATAACTGAGGGAGAAGTGACCAATCTGCTTTGTGTTTCTGGCCTTGTTGTGTGCAGGACCCACAAACTCTCTGAAGTACGTTCCCCTGGTGACAGGCCTGGCTTCTGCCAGGAATCTGGAGCACTTGGAACTGGTCCGTGTTCCATTTCTTGGAGGACTTATCCAGCACGTGGTAGAAGACAGCTGGAGATCAGGTGGGAAACTCCTAATCCCTCATACTGAAACAACAAAAAAAAGTGAAATAAAAGCTTTAGCGAATTCTGGCGGTTTTTTGTCTGTAGGATTTCCTTTTCCGAGTGTTATTTCCAACTTTGGAACTATGGTCATGGTGCTAAATATGCTCTGTGTTGGGTGTGATTTTGATATTCCAACTGCAATTAACTCTTAACGAGCTGCACTTATTGGTGAGCAGAACCAGCAGGATTTTGAGGGGAGTTGGGTGCAGGTACTTGTTTTCTTGGTTTGCTAAAAAAAGGTCAAGACAACACTGGTGACAATGTGTAGGGCTGAGGGCTGTGATGTGAGAGTGAGGTGTAAGAAGGGTGTTCTTTGTTTGCCAGGTGGTTTTAGGAATTTGCACACTATAGTTCTGGGAGCTTGCAAGAATGCACTTGAAGTGGATCTTGGCTACCTCATCATAACTGCTGCACGAAGGTACCTCCCTTCAGATCTCTCTTTGCTTGTCCTTTGTCAAAATAATTGTCTGAGAAATGACGTCCAAGAGACAGAACAACTGTTAAAGTGTGACGGACACACATTTAAACTTTGCATAACAGGAGTGTTCTGTGATTAAAGTAACTGGAAATACCCTCTGAATCCTGCCAGAGTCTCTGATTTTATTATGACAGGGCATCTTCTTGAGTGTTTTCTGTGTTTTGGCCTGAATTTTGATAGGAGCAATTCTGAATTCCCTGCAGGTTGCACGAAGTGCGGATCCAGCCTTCCTTGACCAAAGATGGTGTTTTTTCTGCTTTGAAGATGGCTGAACTGGAATTCCCACAGTTTGAAACTCTTCACCTGGGCTACGTTGATGAGTTTTTACTACAGTGTATGACACTTTTTATATACATAACAAACATAAGGATTGCATAAGGATTCCATGTGTTTTCAGTCATAGTCTCAGTGATTAATAAGAATATTAATGTTGCACGTATTTAGGCTGCTGATCTCATACAGCCAAGCCTGGTTTTTCTCACTTCCTGAAACTGGGAAAGCTCAGCTTTATTAAAGGAATGATCTGATGAAGAAGGAGTTAGAAAATCCTGCTATAAAAGGGAAATTTACTGCTGTGTCTGCTCCTCTCTCTTTTATAGGTAAAATGACGAGTACGGACTTGGTGAGGTACGGCTTGGCTGATGTGGTTGAAAACCCAGGAATTATTACAGATATTGGTATGAAAGCTGTAAATGAAGTTTTTTCTTTCATCAAGTATCTGGTCATTTACAACTGCCCACATCTACATAACCCAAATAATTGGATCACAGGTATTGCACACCTTTGAAATTTCAGAGCTATTATATGAATTTCTGTGCTAAACCAGAATTTCTCTGCTCTAGTACTGCTTGTTCTGTTGTTAGTAAGTACAGTAGATGATGCTTGCTTTGGGGCCATGGTGATGCTGGGAGCAGGATGGAGATGCAGAGGGTGCTGCTCTCAGATCTGCAAAGGGTGGAAGGAACAAGGAGGGAGGTGGGAATCCCTCAGGAAAGGCCTCTCTTGTGTCCCCAGATCACTCGAGGTGGACCCGCCTGGTTGACCTGACCCTGGTGAGGTGCCACGCCATCAAGCTGGACTCTTTCAGTCAGTTCATCGAGTTACTGCCAAGCCTGGAGTTTATTTCTCTAGACCAGATGTTTAGAGAGCCTCCAAAGGTAAATTCCAGAGAATGCTTTGGCTTTTCCTTGTTGCCAGAATTTTTACTTGTTTCCATTTCATTGGCAATCCGGTGTGCTCCAGCTGCTGTGCATTCTTTTCAAAGCTGACATTAATTAAATTGGTAAGATTAGTAAGGAATTACTTAGATTGGTGATAAATAACTTTGGTTTGCAGTTGCTTTTAGCATGGTCTGCTGGGGAGAGTGGAGCTGCAGATGGTAACAGTAGCAAGGAATGAATGTGTGACCAGAAAATAAAACTCATTGATGCTATCGAAAGTAAAACTCACTGATTCTCTCAAGGTCTCTGCTGAGCCTTCACTGTGCTGTTGCTTTGTATATAATTTTTTCCTCTTAGGCCTCTCTTTACAATACTGTGGTTTTTATGGTGTTTTATTGCGTGAAATGGGGGTGGTGTTTGCCTTTTGAAGTGTTTTCAAAGCTTAGGAATTTTATTTCTTCACGTTGTCCCCTCCCACACTGTAACACAAATCCTTGGTGAGCTGCTGTGAATGAATGCAGTGCAAAGTGCCTCTGTGAAACCTTCCTTTGCTCATTAATTGGACCTTGGGGCTGCTGTGTGCTGGGAAGACTAATCTGCTGTTTGTATTGGTGTAATGATCCCACAGCAAATTAATAGATGAGCACAAGTTAATAGATTAAAATGAAGTGCTTTGGGGAGTTCCCTTTCATTGGGAGTTTAACTGTACGTTTTCTGGGTTGCCAGCCTGAAGATGGACCTTTGCAATCAGGAAATCTGAGGGGCAGTTTCCCTGTTAGTGCTGTGCTATCCCAGACAATTCCAGCAGAGTGGTTTGGGGAATGTTGAGATAATGAGTCTGTGTTTTCAAATCTTCATTTCTGCTCCTTGTTTCCAGGGTTGTGCTCGTGTGGGCCTCAGTGCAGGCACAGGAATTGGGGTCTCCTCTGCCCTGGTGAGCAATCAGAACTCCAACAATGACAATGACAACAACAACAACCACCAGAACAACAACAACAACAACCCAAACATCCACCACAACAACCACCAGCAGCCCAACGAGCAGAACGAGGAGAACGAGCTGCGCCAGGAGGGCCCCGCTGAGGAGCAGCAGATTGGGGCTGAGGGTAATCCTTGGGACCTTCTGGGGGCATTTGGGGCTGAGGGTAATCCTTGGGACCTTCTGGGGGCATTTGCAGCTGAGGATAATCCTGGGGGACCTTTGAGGGATGATTTTATCTGCATTCCCACTCCCACAGGCTCCTGGTGAAGATAGGAATATACATTGAAAGCTTGTTGCTCTTCCAGTTCCTGGTATGGAGCTTTAATCTCTTCTGTGCCACACGTGTGCCAGCTGTGTGATAGAAGCTGTCACTGGTGTCTGACAGCTGTCACAGTGCAGAGCTTGGTGTCACTGCAGCTGTGGGCTCTGTGTGACACCCTCTGGGGAAGTGCCAGGACTCCTCAGGGCACAGCTGGGAGAACATCCCAGTGTTGGTGGTGTATTTTTAATGTTTCCCAGCAAAGGCAGAAGCCACTGAAGGGAATGAAAATGTCAATCCAGGTTGTGCTGCTCTCTGTGTAGAACGAGATTTTTGCAGAGGGGTGGAAAATCTGAGTGAACTAAACCCCAAAAGTTAGGCTTGGCTTTGGCTACAGAGATGTAGAACAAATCTGGGAGAGACTTTGTGAAACCAGAGGCTCGCCAAGGGAATCAAGGCAGCTCTTGCTGATGATTCTGACTCTCTGTGGGTGCTTGAGGGCTCTGCTCATTCTGTTTCCTATTCCTGCCCTCCTGTTCCCCTTTCCAGCCCTGAATGAGATGGAGGAGGTGGCCCAGGAGGAAGGGGAGGCTGCTGGGCAGGGCCAGAATGAGCTGCCAGCTCCCAGCCAGGCTGTTGTTCCCATGGAGGTGGATGAAGAGCAAGCAGGTAACTCTGGGTTTGGGAAGAAATCTCCTCTTGGTGTCTCCCTGAGGGGTTAATTTTCCAGTGTGAGTCTGGTTTTGGATGTTCTGGTTCAGCTGGGGTGTCTGATTTGGAACACTGATGTTAGCACAGCTTAGTGCTGTGAAGGAATTTATTCTGTGTTACAGCCCAGAGTTTTCTTTGCAGTTGCAGTGAAACATCTTGACCTTAAAGCCTGATTTTTGTGCTCAGTGTAATAAAAGTCAGAAGGCCTGAATGAACTTGTCCTGTTCCTCTGTTGGTGTTCATGGCCTTCCTTTTTTCACTTGGGTTCTTTTTTTGCTTTTTCTTAAGCCAGCACAGCTGGTTTCAGTGTTAATTTAATTTGTTTTGATGACCCAAGGCAGTTTTGATTTCTTTTATTGTCACTTTTTGCTGGACAATAAAATTTTCTACTGAATATCCCAACAACATGCAGTACCATTTCATTGTGACACTTCCCCTTCCAAACCAGAATGCTTTAATGCTGAAATGCAGCATTTTTCTCTTCTCTCATTTAGATTTTAATGAGGGAGCCACAGAATGGGTGGTTAGATTGACTCAGATTAATTTCTTACCTTTTTTTCATGTAGTGCTAAAAGTTCTTCAACCCTTTAATCCATGCTTGGCTTATTTTACCATGAACTGTTGATATTCTCCTTCTCAGGACCAAGTGGAATCCAGCCTGTTGTAAAAGCAGCTCCTATTACCATCCATGATTCAGACAGTGAGGATGAGGAGGAAAACATGGGCACTTCCAGAGCCTGCATCTCCAACAGCATTGCACAGAGTTACTCAGATGGGGAAGAGAAGAGCAGGGATCCAGTGGAAACCAGAGAACCTTCAGGTCTGCAGCTTTTATTCTCCAGCTTCAGTCTTTCCATCAGGTTCAGGTTTATTTCCAGCTTCGTTTGGAGTGTAGAATGAACATTTTGAGCTCCAATCACAGGTGTTGTCCAGAAACAGAGTGGTGCTGCACTGATCAGAACCTGCAGCTCCTCTTTGGGATTCCCAAGTGGACAGAATTTGTCTTGCCTGTGAGCCCACAGTGTGGATCAGTTCTGGTTTGAAGGGGGGTAAATAATCTGTATGTGGGGAGAATTTTCATCAACTTCTGTACTGCCAATACTGAGCATTTGGGGCCTGGGGTGGTGTGATGAGCTGAGAGGATTAAGACAGGAGACATTCAGGAGGAATTTCCTCATGGAAGGGGTGGTCAGGCATTGGCAGGGACTGTCCTGGGAGGTTTGGAGTCCCCATCCCTGCAGGTGTCCAGGGAATTCCTGGAGGTGGCACTCAGTGCTCTGGGCTGGGGCCGAGGTGGGGATGGGGCACAGCTTGGACTCCATGGGCTGGGAGGGCTTTTCCAGCCTCAGGGATCCTGGGATGAAGTTCTGTTGTGATCTGTACACTGCTCAGAGTGGGTTTTATTCACCTGTGAGATGAGACTGCTGTTACTGCTGGCAGCACTGCCCAGACCCAGGAGGGGGAGCTGAGGGTTGCTGCTGAAGCATGAACTTCAGCCCTGTGTCTGTTCCTGTTTGATTCCTCAGATGTGTTGCTCATATTTAAGAAAACAGAAGCCTCTTTATATTAAATATTAGGAAAAACTTCTTCCCTGTGAGGGTGGGGAGGCCCTGGCACAGGGTGCCCAGAGAAGCTGTGGCTGCCCCTGGATCCCTGGCAGTGCCCAAGGCCGGGTTGGACACTGGGGCTTGGAGCAGCCTGGGACAGTGGGAGGTGTCCCTGCCATGGCAAGGGTGGCACTGGATGGGCTTTAAGGTCCTTCCAACCCAACCCATTCCATATTCTTTGATTCTGTTATCAGTGTGCCTTTCATGTTGTTGTACCTGTGTGAACAGGGAGCTGCGCTGGGGCAATTTGGTGGATTTGTGTGAGAAACCATCCAGCACATCACTGCAAAAATAGCTGCAAGACATTACAAAGATGCAGCAACAGCTACAAATAGTAATAATTCCCATTCCTGGGAAGATTGGCCTCTGGGCTGCCCTGTGTTTTCAGTAGCCTTCGGCAGGGCACCACTCACATTTATTTGAAGTTTCTCATTGTTCTCTCTCCCTTCACTCCTGCAGTGAGCGGCAAAGGCAAGACTCCCCTGCGGAAGAGATGCAGCAGCAGCCACGGGGGCCAGGCCAAGCAGTTCCCCAGTGAGGAGAGCAGCTGTGAGAAGGGCTGCCAGGTGACCAGTGAGCAGATCAAAGCTGACATGAAAGCAGCCAGTGACATGCCTGAGAGGAGCAAGGGCAAGGATTCCTACGGCAGCTGCAGCAACACCCCGGCATCCACGGCAACACCCGGCTCCTGCAGCGCTGCTTCTCCCAGCCCTGACTGTGCCCAGGCAGCCCAGAGCCTCTCTGCTGGCACCAGCCCAGCAGCTGCAGAGGAGTCCAGGCAGTGTGGCTGCTCTCCTGGCAAGAGGGAAGGCTGCAGCGAGAGGGAGGCCGAGGGGGGCTCCGTGTGCTCCCGGTGCTCCTCGCAGGCCGCGCGGCACAGGACGAGCGGGGGGAGAGATGGGCAGTGCCCCTCCACCAGTGGAGCCTGCAGGGACGGGCCAGACTTTGCACTTAGGACACTGCCAGACTGTGGGCCTGCAGGAGAGCCTGGCCATGACAGGACTAGTGGGAGTGGCTGTGGGGCTGGCAGCCAGGAGCAGAGCACGCAGCCCCCGGGCTGGGAGCTGGACTGCAAGGACGAGTACCCACGGAGACCCCTGACCAGGGCCAGGAGCAGGCTGTCCCACGTGCCTCTGGTGTCAGAGCCAGGTAGGACTTGCACCCCGAGGAAGGGCTGAGTAAGTGCAGTGCTGCCAGGAGACAGCTCTGAGCAGCTGCAGCTCCCCCAGGGAGCTCTGATGTGGAGATGTTAGTCAGGGATTTAAACCGGGGTGGTTTGAAAGGCTCAAGGTTTGATGGAACAGAGGGGCCATCACCAGCTGAAAGCAGATTTCTCTGAAAGTGTCACTGACTTTTTTTCTCCATGCAGCTCCTTCTGTTTGTGTTCTCCATGCATTCTAACCAGGATTTGCTTTACTCCCTTGCAAAGCAAATACAATTTTTTGGTAGCTCTGTCTGCCTGTGAAGGCTGTGATTCATTGAAACACAAATTGTCTCCTCAGTAAAATCCTCCCTCCAAAGGCAACAGCTGCACTTTAGATGTGAACAAAAAGGCAAAGGTTAATAACTGGTGCTTTATCAACCAATAAAGTCATGATTATAACTGAGCCCAGCTTTGGGCTCTGCATTGGGTTCTGCTTCCAAGTGATCAAAACTCACTGAAAATTGTCCTTTTATTAAACACCTTCATCCTTCACAGGATTGTTCAGTTCATCTGACATAAAATAAAACCTCTGAAGGGCTGGAATGAAGGGAGAAAACAACAAATGTGAGAGGGGAACTTGCTGTTTTTTTAAAATATGCTTGGTTTCCAAAATAATCATCTTAGTTTGGCACAACCTCATATATCCAGGGTTCTTTGCTGGGAATATCTGGCAGGTAAAATGAAACTGAAAGATGAAATGTGCTGCTTACACAACTGGGAGGTAGGGGAAGGTAGGGAAGATTGAGGGCAAATTCCTGCCTCCATTAACATGGAATGATTCAAACACTCTATGGCCTGGTGTTTTTCCAGTTTATTTAATGCTCCCAAGTGTTAACAAAACCTGAATCGCCTCAGATGTTCTGCAGGTAGATGCATCTCAGATTTCAAGAAGAGATCTTGCTATTAAATTTAAAATGTCTGTTTTCTACCTTATGACTAGTGATTAATTGGGGATCTTTGTGCACATGCCATGTGTTTTAATAAAGTCAAAGAAAACTTAGTTTTAGTAAAATAACTTCTCATTTTGATCTGGTAATGACAGAAAATTAATTCTAGGGCTTTTTTTTCTCTTCCTGTTGGAAATAATGCTGGTGGTGATTTCTTTTCAAAGACTCATCTGTTCAATCAAGCAGGAGTGGAAATATTAAAGGATTTTATACCTGGCCATCCTTTGCAATATTTGGAGAAACTTAGTGACAGTTATAAAGAACAGACTTTCCAGTAGTTTGAGATAAGTTTTACTATTTAAACATTAAAGCTATTTTGGGTCCTGTATTTGTCAAGGATGTTCTGTTTCCTGCAGAGAATCAAATGTAACCCAACCATGAATCTTCTTTTCTTTTCCTGGCTCCACATCTTTCTGTGGTGTTGGACTGTAGGTTCAGCATTCCTGGATTTTCCCCTATGAAGTTATTTAATGGGAATAATTCTGAGACAAACCTGACAATGGGTTTGAGCAAGGGGAGATTTGTTTTGAAGCCAGGCAGGTGTTTGGATCCATCTGTGTGGGAAAAGTTCTCATGGGCTGGTCTCAGTTATCCTGAAATGGAGCAGAGGAATGATTTTTCCATGTTTTTGTTTCCAGAAGTAGCAAAGCCAAAGCCAAGGCAAACCACCAAGAGGAAAAGGACAGCTGACAAATCCACCAGTACCAGTGACCCCGTGATTGAGGATGATCATGTTCAGGTAGGAGCTTTCCCTTCACTTCCTGCAGCTTTGTCACCATAAGCACCTGTTGGGAACTGAAGCTGTATTATATGAATTAATATCCTCCTGTATCTTGCAAAATTCAGTTTATTTTTTCTTCATTTTTACCCTATCATACTTTTTTTTCTTCTTTTTTTTTTTTCATTTTCCCCAGGTACTGACTTTGAAATCCAAAAACCTCGTAGGAATCACACTGACCAACTGTGGAATAACAGATTTGGTGCTGAAAGACTGCCCCAAAATGATGTTTATCCATGGTATGTGCTTCATGTCAGGGGTGCCTCCTCCCTCTGGCATTATTGGAAATTCCTGAAAGAATTCCAGTCAGACCACTGCTCATTTTGTATCCATCATTGCTGCCTGTCAGGCTGAGGCTCAGAACTCCAAACATTCCTGCTTCCCACTCGGAATGTCTCTTATAACAGCATTAATAAAGATTAATATCTGAAAATCAACAGCTGAAATGATCTGGCAATTAAGGGAGATGAGATACTCATTGAAGAGTGATAATACAGTAATTAGAAGTTGATGAAATGAGCTTGAGTACCTTGTTTTTCTCTCATTTCTTTGTGCTCCCATAGATTTTTTAGCTGACAGGATGATACTTTTGCTCCCTGACATGATAAAAATCTGTTCTCAGTGCTGGCACTTAGGTTGCATTAGTTTCACCTGCCAGGGTGTGACTGCCCCTCTATTGGGTCATTTATTGTTTTCTGCAGCTTCTACATTAAGACTTTTCCTTCTGACATGAGATCTGAAGTAAAGGAATTGTTTCTTTATTCCAGAATACTTAGAGCAGTCATTGATTTTGAAGTAAATTTTGATGACATGGGCAGTGTTGCTGGAAAGGAAACAATTTAACTTTCCATTGTGTGGCTTCACAGTCCTCGGTGCTGGAGCTGATTTTGGAAGTTGTGCAGTCCACAGACCATTTCAGTGAGAGGAAGCAGAGGGAGAAGAATGTTATTAGATGAAATTTGATGTGGCCTTTTAAAAGGCCACTTCTGGCAAGTTCACAGCTGAAAAGTTTGATCATAATATGGAAAAAACGAAGAGCTGGGCTATATCTGATATACTTAAGTAATTTCTTGGTGCTTGTATTGCTTGTTTGCCTTCTTTTGAATCTGCCAGCCTTGAAAATCCCTAACAGGAGGCTCCTGAGGTCTTCTATTGCCTTCTAATACTTCGATTTGCCCTTTTCTAGCTACAAGGTGCCGTGTCTTGAAACACTTGAAGGTGGAGAACGCCCCCGTCGTGAATCGCTTTGACTACGCCCAGTGCAAGAAGCTCAACATGGATCAGGTGCTGGATCAGATCCTCAGGATGCCCCCAGAAAGGAACAGGATCATCTACCTTCGGCCCATGCAGCAGGTACAGAGCCAGCCTGGATTCACTGGGAACACACCTGGGGGCTTGCCCTAGAGGCAGGAAATGGAAATGTTACAACAACACAGCGCTGACATTTGGTTGTTAAAAGCCCAGCAGGGCTTTTATTGCAGAGCCTGTACTTGGGTTTGAGGATACTCTGATAGATTAAATCTTAAAATTCACTGTCTCCAGTATTCATTGTCTTAGAAGATGTAAAATATGATACATTGAATTCTGAATCACTCAAACTGAATCACTCAAACTGTAAGAACCTGGGTGCTCCTTGTAGCTGTGTGTGAGCAGAGCACGGCACAGGGACCTGAAATCCGTAACCTGTGTCCATTTTAGGTTTAGGAACAGCAGAGTCTGGGATACAGAAGGTACCATCCCCTCCTGATGCTGGAGTGTTGCAGGGCACTGGTGGGACTGGGAGCCACCCTCTCGTCCCCCAGGTTGTGGAGGAGCTGGAAGCAGGGACATTTAGGGAGTTGTTTAACTCATCTGATAAGGATTTATGAGGGCTTCCTCAGAAAACAGACATTTCCCATCCAATTCCACTACTCAAGAAGCTGAATTGGCAAAGCTGCACTGGGGAAATTTCACTCCCCTCAATCCCATATTTATTTGTGTTGATAAATTCTCTCTCATTGCTGCATTTCCTTGGAATCTGGTCGCTGTCTGTGTGCTGGTGACTCTGCAGCCCCAGCCCTGTGTCTGTGCTGCTCACAAGTGTTTGTGCCCAGGTGGACACGCTGACTCTGGAGCAGAAGATCTTCAGTGGCCCCTACCCCTACCACATCTGCATCATCCACGAGTTCAGCAACCCCCCCAACGTGCGCAACAAGGTGCGGGTGCGGAGCTGGATGGACACCATAGCCAACATCAACCAGTGAGTGCTGACCCTGACCAGTGAGTGCTGACCATAGCCAACATCAACCAGTGAGTGCTGACCCTGACCAGTGAGTGCTGACCATAGCCAACATCAACCAGTGAGTGCTGACCCTGACCAGTGAGTGCTGACCATAGCCAACATCAACCAGTGAGTGCTGACCCTGACCAGTGAGTGCTGACCANACCCCTACCACATCTGCATCATCCACGAGTTCAGCAACCCCCCCAACGTGCGCAACAAGGTGCGGGTGCGGAGCTGGATGGACACCATAGCCAACATCAACCAGTGAGTGCTGACCCTGACCAGTGAGTGCTGACCATAGCCAACATCAACCAGTGAGTGCTGACCCCGACCAGTGAGTGCTGACCATAGCCAACATCAACCAGTGAGTGCTGACCCCAGCCAGTGAGTGCTGACCCCAGCCAGTGAGTGCTGACCCCAGCCAGTGAGTGCTGACCCCAGCCAGTGAGTACTGACCCAAACCAGTGAGTACTGACCCCAGCCAGTGAGTATCTGCCCTCCAGGGACTGTGCCAAGGTGTCCTGGAGCAGCTGCAACTCCAACTCCAGACTTCTTCTATTCTGTCACCCAAATTAATAAAAAATCTGTTAGATAACTGCTAAAGGTTGATTTCTGGGTGGTGCCGTGTAAAATTTCAGTGTCAAGATGCATTTAATATAAAGCAGACTATAAACCCATATGGAAATGGGTTTATATAAATTCTTCAGGAATAATCATAATTCATCATATTCATCCAGCAGTAATGCAGTTATGCATGGAAGTGGTGATGGCTGGGAAATATCCTTAAAGCTGAAAACAAGTTATTTTTAAAAAGGAATTTGCTCCAAGAAGTAGTATTGGTTTCTGTGGAAGGTGATGTGCAGTCAGTATCAGCTCCTGAGAATTCCCAGCAGCAGGGAATTGTGGCCAGTGACTCTCATCCAGCAGTTCCAAACCTGTCCCTGTTGGCTCTGGTTGCTCTCCAAAGTGAAGGGATGGATCCTGAGTTGGTGTGAGGGTCCAGGGGGAGTTTTTCCATAGATGCAGGCCCATTAAAGGAAAGGTTGTGGGTTAGGATTTCCCATTTGAGTTTTCTCCCTCCCACTTTCCCATTTCCTGGCTGTAACCTCTCCCTCCTTCTCCCCAGAGAGCTGATTAAATATGAGTTCTTCCCTGAGGCCACCAGGACTGAAGAGGACCTGAAGAAATACCCCAAGTACCCCTGGGGGAGAGACATCTACACCCTGGAAGGTGAGAGTTTGTGCAGAGCTGAGGGCTCCTGCTCAGCCTCTTGCTAAGAGAAGCAGCTTTGCATCATCACCCCAGACGTGGAGGATAATTTGTGTGAGGAAGGGGGGGAAACTGTGGCTCAGTGGGGGAATAGAGTGAGGAGATGCTTTGTCTGTGATGATCAAGTTGATCTGAAGAGTGCTGGTGCTGCAGGGGTGCTGTTTTCCCCTCTGGATCCTCACCCTGTCCCTCTCCAGGCATTGTGGATGGTGCTCCTTATTCCATGATCACCGACTTCCCCTGGCTGAGGTCCCTGAGGACAGCAGAGCCCAACAGCTACGCCAGATACGACTTTGAGGATGATGAGAGGAGTGAGTAACTGCTTGGATTCCTCACAGAGCTTGGTTATTGGCAAGGCATTCCTTTCTTTTTCAGTTTTCTGCTCCTTAGGCTGGTATTGGCAGTTCTGTTGTTAAGGTAGGCTGGAGAGAAGTGAGAGAACTCAGAGAAATTTGACGTAAAAGAGTTAAAAACTGGACTTGAAAACTCCGGAATGGAGATGATGTGGGTTAGAATTTATTGTAGATGTGGCTCTTTATTTGGGAACTTGTCTGCTAAAACAGGATGGTAGGCAGTGCCTGGAGCTCAATTAAAATGTTGCTTGAAAGCAGAGAAAGAGATGTTCTTCCATTGCTTAATTAGGAACATTTTGGAATCTCCTTCATTAGAGATATTTTTAACTGATCCTGCTTTGGGTATTCTTATCCAGCTCCAGCTCAGGAATCTCAAGAGGATGAGGAAGAGATTTTTTTCTGCTCTACTTTTCTCTGGTTTTATTTTTTAATTTCTTTTAAAAATTTTATTTTAGACTGATGTGATTTAATTTTATTTTAGCCTGACTTAACGCTTGTAGTTCAATATGAAGGCTGAATTACCAAAAAATTGATAGGTATTTGATGTAAGAGTCAAGATTGTGAAGGAGTCACCGTGTTAAAGCCATGAAAAATAAGGAGAGTGCTGCTGCTTTATCCTTAAGTGATGTTGTTTATAAAACATTTAAGGACTGGATAACCTGGAATTATGTCAGAGAGGCCTCAGGGAGAGGGTTTGGGATGCTCTGGGGTTCATTTCATTCCGAGAAATTTGGACATGAGGATTGGAGCTGTGGAAAGCTTTAAATGTAGGGAATGCAGGAGAGAACATTCCTGGTCAGAGGAAGACTCTTCCCTTTGCCTTTTTTGCCAAGTCTGAATGCAAACCCAGCCTGGCTGGTGAATATTTCTGGGAGAAACATCCCCTTTTCCTTGTTGTGTTTCCCCAGCCACCATCTACGCCCCGAGGAGGAAGGGGCAGCTCTCGGCCGACATCTGCATGGAGACCATCGGCGAGGAGATCTCGGAGCTGCGCCAGGTCAGGAAGGGGGTGTTCCAGAGGGTCGTGGCCATCTTCATCCACTACTGTGATGTCAATGGGGAGCCCGTGGAGGATGACTACATCTGAGGGGTGCCCCCAGCCCGCCCTCCCTGCCCCTGGCACTGCTGGCCAAGAAAAAGCAGGATTTTTTTTCCAAATGCGAAGCATTTCCCACCAAGGTGCCCTCGGCTCTCCCTTTGGCCAGGAGGATGTAGTTAAATGTAAAATGGAAAGTACAAATTGTATACTAAGAGTTGTACATAGAGGAAACAAACAAACAAAAAAAAACTTCCTAATACTGAGACTTTATTTCATATGTTTATACAATTTAATTTAAATTCCATTTTAATGAAGGCCAATAATTAGGAACGGGGAAGAGGATTTGAACTTTTCAGCCCATACAATTCATAGCAGTATTTTTTTCCTTATAAACAACAATTCCATTTGCTGTGTTCAAAAGAGTCATCAGAGTCTCTTTTAATCTGTGCCTTTTTCTTGAGCATTTAAGAGTCCAGTCTGAGTAAACCTGTTGAGCACAATCTTGGTGTCTTGTGTGCATTTTTGGAAGGGTCAGAATATTCTCCAGCTGTTGCAAAGAAGGCCAGAAGCAGCAAAAAATGTAGAGAATTTGATAATCTGTGGTAGTTTCTAGAGGTATCCAACCCATTTTTGGGGGGAAGGAACCCCCCATGTTTAGCACCTTGGAAAGAGAATGTTCTCAGCATTTTGTACTGTTGGATTTCATTTTCGTGGTGTATTTGACTCTGTACTATGGAAATCAAGTTGCTGATTGTTGGTTCCACCCTCTTGACCACAAATCTGCCCATTCTGGCTGGCTGGAAGCTGAGTTTTCCCTTCAGGCAGGCAGAAGAGGGGATGTGGAACTGCTTGGCTGTGGCTGTGGCAGCACAGGGTCCGTGTGACACAGCCAGGGAGCTCTGGGGCTGGGCTGTGCTCACTCCTGAATGCACATTTTCCATGTGGTCAGTAAAAACTGCTGCTATTTGCCCCAAAATGTGTGTGTGTTGTGTATTGAAAGGTTCTCACAGTGCCCACAGGTGTTTGGGGGGGATTTGCTGCCAGTGCAGGTGTAAAATGCACATTTTGGTGTTGCACTAACAGGGTGCCCAGGGCTGGGAGTCCTTGGAAAGGCCAATTCCCAGCTCTGGAAGTGGCTGCTCGATTTCCCAGCTCTGGCCTGGTCTCTCATCTGTGGATGTTTAAAATTGGTGTTGCCAGCCTAAAAAACGACACTTCCTGTGGTAAAATTTGTACAGTTTATACAATTTTATCCAGTTTTGCTCATCATCCTGATTGTGATTCTCTGAATTTGGGGTAAATGTGGCTAATGGGGATTTCTATGATGTTTAGCTCTGTAAAATTGAGGTAAAACTGCTCCACACAGCAAGGCCGGTGTTGGTTTTCTCTGCCTCTCTGTGGGAATTCTTGGGATAATGTGGAACTAGAAATACATGGGATAAGAGAAGGAGAATGGTGCCTAAGGGGAGCAGCATTTCCTCAGCTCTGCTCTGTGCTCTGACTGAAGGTGGAGCACAGAACACCAGAGAATGTGAATGTTATTAAATTTGCTTTAATGTAGCATCACAGTCAATGGTTTATTATAACTCCTATATTTAACCGTCGATAATGTATTCAATGATATTCAGCCAAAACAATTGTGACCCTTTCTAGAAGTGTTCCAAGTCCTCTGAGTCATTGATTCAGTCAGATTTACCATTTTAGTCCAGAAAATGTTACTGAGTTTCTGGAGCATTGCACCAGATCTCTGTCTGGTATCTCCTAACTCCAGCCTTTTGCAGAAGTATTTACACAAATAAAGTCTTTGTTTAAATTCAATATTTCTGGAAGCAGTTGAACCTTGCAGTAGTTTTGACCTCTGAAATGTTGCCCCCATTTCACACCAGTGCCTGGATCCAGGGTCCATCTCCTGAGGGCCCTGGGTGAGGGAGGAGCTGGGATCTGCCAGGATTTGATCTTTTGGCTCTGAGCTTCCCCCTCTCTCCATTTTGTGGCTGCTTTGGCCACTCTCATTCAGTCACCGTGGCAAGGGAGGGTTTCCCTGGCTCTGCCCAGTTGTTTAACTTTCCTTGGAGCATCCCAGATGTTTCTCTTGCCCCCTGGCTCTGGCAGCTGCTGTCCCTGCAGGGGAGGGGACAGAGATGCTGCTCTGCCCACATTCCTACAACACAGGGAATTCCAGCTGGGCCTTTCAGCTCTGCTCTGCTCCTGTGGCAAACTGGGATCCATGTCCAGCCACCTGAAACCAGGGATGTTTGCACCTGGATATCACAGGAAGCTTTGCTGGAGTTCCAAGGCAGCCTGGCAGACATTTACCCTGCAAGGAGAGGAAGAGGATAAAGGGAACTCCATGACTGCATCTCCTCTGTGCCCTCCTTCCTTCCTGGATGTGGCTTTGGGGAAATCATCCTGCGGGCAGGAGTCTCTTCCCTGGGTCAGCTCTGGCTCAGCAGCACTGGGTAAGTGAAGCCTTGGTTGGGTTTGTGCCTCTAGTGCAGCTGCACAGTGAGGGGTCTCCTCTGACAGCCCCTGAAGAGAAGTGAACACTTCCAGGTCCAGTTCAGCTGGGAAAAGGCAGGTGGGGATTCCACTGGTTGGGAAGGGAGTCTGAGATGCCTTTGGCAGTGCTGTCCCCACAGCTCCTCCTGGAAGGGGATGCAGAGATCCCAGCTGGGAGCTGCTCAAGTGCCTGGGAAATGTCATCTCAATAGCACAAAGGTAAACAGAGAAAGGCCAGAGCGAGTTTGGGCACAGCAGAGGGGGCACAGAGTCCAGTGGTCACTGTGCTGGGGGTTGCTTTGCCCTCTCGTTTAGGAGGAAGGCAAAATCGGTGCTTGAGTTTCAAAAAGAAAAGGATTTTGGAAGTGTTTTTATTTGAGGAAAAGCTATAAGGAGTTGATGCTGGAGACAGGAATGTTGCCCCAGCTCTCTCTCCAAGCTGTTCAGGGTGTGAGGAGCAGCTGCAGCCTCCCCCTTGCCCAGGATTTCCACTTTTAGTTCCCAGTTAAGCAATTCCAAGTTACCCCTTGTCAGGGGTGCCAGGGACACCCTGGCCCTGAGTGCACTGCATGTGCTCAAGGACAGCCAGAACCAGAGCCCAGCAGCTGGGGAGCTCCCTCAGCTCCTCAGCAGTCACTGGTGGTGACAGGAGAGAAACTGGGGCTTTACTCGGGAAGAGTTATACAAAAACTGGAAGAACTGATAGCTTTTGTGTATTTTTATTGAGTTCACAGTAGAAGAAACCAGCAGATTTCTTGCCTTTTGACCTGGGAGTGCTCAGAGGTGGCTCAGGAACTCAAATGTGGAGGAAAATGGGATCCTGAACTGGGGAGGGGTTTGCAGCTGCCAGGTCCAGAATGACAATGCTCTCCTTGGCCTCAGCACTGCCCAAGCTGGGTGGGAGTGACTCAGAGTCTGCTGTGTGTGGGTGCCTGCTCCAAAACCAGCACTTGGCTGGAGCTGCTCCCTGCTTTTCTTCTGTGCTGGGAGTGGGGTGGGCACGATCTGGACCCCATTGGTTGGTTCTGTGCATTATTAAGTCAGGCTGACACCAACAAATGCCTTAAATACCTTTTGATTCTCCCTCATCTTGCTGAGCAGAGCCAGTTGGAGTGAATTCCACCCTGAAAGCCACGATCCTGGGCTGAGATGAGCTTTGGGCTGAAGATATCTGTTAGTAATCCCTGAACTGAGAGGTATTTGGAGATGCAAAAATAGCATTTATGTACAGCTAATACACTATTGCTGATTATTCACAGAGCTCTGATCCCAGGAGGGGACAGGAGGAGCAGATGAGGTAAAATCAAAGCCATTTTGAGTCAGAGGCAAGGTGAGCATCACTGAGCTCTCAGCTCTGACTCATGTGCAGGTTTCCACTGCCACATTCTGATGTCCATCCTCCCTGAAGTGTCCTTTGCTAGAACAGACACCCCTGGAGGAACAGAGTTTGCCAAGAGGTGACTCTGGAGCAAGGGATTCACCCTGCTCAACATCCAGGTGGCCTGAGGATGGGTTTTATTGCTCACTGAGTCCATTTGGATGGCTCTGATCCCACGAGCAGCTCCACAGGGACCCTCCAACCTGGGAATCCTCCAGGTAAAAGGCCAGGACAAGGTGGGGGCTCCTGGACTGCAAATGAATCACAGTGGGACTGAATGAAGCTGAATAGGGCAGAACTGCTGTGAGCAGGAGCAGGGGACAGGCAGGAGCAGGGCAGGGACTGTCCCCTGTGCTGAGGGACCTCCAGGGCTGTGCCCAGCTCTGGGCCCTCGGTGCAGGAGGGACCTTGAGGGGCTGGAGGAGTCCAGGGAAGGGAACAGAGCTGGGAAGGGTCTGGAGCCCCAGGAGGGGCTGAGGGAGCTGGAAAGGGGCTCAGTCTGGAGAAAAGGAGGCTCAGGGGGCCCTTGTGGCTCTGCACAACTCCCTGGGCAGTTCCAAGGTCTGACCACCCTTTCCATGGAGAAATTCCTGCTGATGTCCAGCCTGAGCCTCCCCTGGCCCAGCCTGAGGCCGTTCCCTCTCCTCCTGTCCCTGTGCCCTGGGAGCAGAGCCCGACCCCCCCGGCTGCCCCTCCTGTCAGGGAGTTGTAGGGAAAGCAAAGAGGGGCAGATTCCTTTTCCTTGGAGCATCCTGGGAGGCAGCTGGGAAGTGGAACCTGGTCCCATCCTGGGATTTGAGTGTAAACAGCACCAGCAATGAGCCTGAGCTGGAGTTCACTGCCATGTCCAGAGAGGATTTTTTTATTTTTAGGAACAGCCACTGCACCACACATCACTGAGCAAGGCAAGGACTGGCACCACCAGCCAAGATGGGCAACGGGAGCTGGACTGGGAGGCCACAGGAGCAGCAAAGGGAATCCAGAGAGGGGCCTTTCCATGGACACCTCCTTTTCCAGGGAAATGCTGCCACTGTTGATGGCACATTGTCACTGCTGAGCTCACAGCAGCTTTGCTGGGATTGTTGGTTTCTTGCAGGAGCTGCCAGGTGGTTCATGACGGGTTTGCTGAGCCCAGGGAGGATTGGAGGTGACAGAAAACATGGACATTTTGTGTTTGGAATTTCATCCAATTGGAATGGGAGCCTTTTCCCAGTGAGAGCTGTTGACCATTTTGGCTGGTGAGCCACTGCTCCCACTGACAGAGCCTTGGGAATGTTGCCCCTGTGGAAATTGGGACTTCATTTCCAATTAAGAAGAGATTTTTTCCTAATGCACATAAAAATAAAGGAGAAAGCGACGCCTGAAGGACAAGAGCAGAACCAAAGGACACCCTCCCTGTGGCTTCCCCGTGCTGCTGGTTCCATCTCACTCCAGGAAATTTCACACCAAGATTTTGATACCTTTTCATGGGGACAGAGAAAAGCTTTTTTTAGGATTTCTTTAAGAAATTTGACACCTGAGCTGAAAGGAAGCCAAGCTGTTCTGCAGCCTGGTGTGCCCAAATCCCAACAAAATCCCTGTGGGCACTTCCACAGAGGGGGAGGATCACAGGACTGAAGCAGCCCTGGATGGATTTTTTCCAAAATTTCAATAATGGCTTTTTTTCACCCACTGTTCTGGTGTCAAGAGCAAAGTTAAATGAATTTTTTTTGGAAGTAAAATGCTATAGAAACAGCTCAGTGCCAAACAGGTCCCAGTGATGAACCAGGAGCACCTTCCACCACAAACACCAATAATTTGTGTTTTTCCAACTGCCAGCAATTTTCTCCCTTGGTGTTCCAATTCAGGCTGTTTCTGCCCAGTGTCCTTTTGCATCCTAAAGGAAAAGGATGTGAAGCTTTATCAGTGACTTTGCTGTGGAAGAAGTATTTAATGGAGTCAGACACCATGGCCAGGGAGCCACTTGTTCTTATCATGCACAATATTCCTCCTACTGAGCAACATTTTTGTTTGTTCCAAGCAGGGTTTGTCTGTTTACAGTAAATACCTGTCACATAGCAACAGAAATATTACTAAATAATAATACATAGAATGTTAAGCTCCTTGGTCTAGAAGCTTTTAATGAAAAAAACCACATGTTCCTGATAAAAAATAATAAATAATGTCAGCTTTTCTTTGTACAAGTATCTGTACATGGTTAGACAATATAACAAAGTACAATTATATTTTCCAGGCTCAGGGTGGCATCTCTGGGGTGGATCTTCACCTCCAAAGGGTCGAAGCTCGTGGTCTTGATCCTGCATGAAAATCCCTTTCCCAAATGTGTGGAGCTGAGAGCCCTGCCCACCCTTTCCATGCAAAGGGGGAAGCAGCTCACGAGGAGCGTGGCAACATCTACATGCAGGAAGCAGCTGAGGACTGGGATCTTTGCAAATGGTGAGACTGGGAAGTCTGGAAAACTTCCAGCAGCAAATAGAAAAATAAAGGTGGCAAAGGTAAGTCGAAGTCTCTCTCCCAAATGTAGCTAGAAAAGGGGTTCAGATGGGTTATTTTCCAAGATGGCACTTAGTGATCCATTACAGACTGGCTCTGGCTCCTGGCCAAGCTTCCTGCTGGCTCAGAATGCCCAAAGTTCGCTCAGGGAGGGACGAGGACAGCACTGGGCTCCAGGGCCACATCCCATCCCTGGGAACGGCCGAGCTCGGCCACGGCTCTGAGCTGGGATGTCCCTGCAGGTCCCACTCCACACCCCTGGGCTCCTCCTTGGCCAGGAAACACGACAAAAGCATTTCCAGAGCTCTGCAGGGCCGGGGGCCTCTCCCAGGGGCTGGAACCCAAGGGCAGCAAACGTTTCCTCTTGTTTTCCTGGAGAAAAGTCGGAGCTGTTCCTCCCCCGACAGTGTCCGGTCTCCTGGCAGGACCTGGCAGGGATGGAGCAGTTCAGTCCCACCCTGCTGGGCTTCAGCCACACCTTGGGACCTCCAGGACAGGGGACGAGCTGGGCAGAGGGCAGCTGGAGAGGAGCAGCTGGAAAGGAGCAGCAGGAGTCCCTGCACGGGGTGCTCTGGATCTGTTTTGTGTCCTGACTTTGCCAGGAGTCCCCCACTGCTGGAGCCGGGCTCTGGCACGGCTCGCTCCAGCTGCTCCTGCAGGGACAGCAGTCCTGACCCTGCCCGTGCTCCCAGCCAGCTCCCACAGCTGGGCATTCCTGGGAATTCACTGCAGGAGGCACCATGACAATGCAGGTGGAGGAGTTTTCAAGTCCTGCTGTCCATGAATCCTTGGATATCCTAAAAGGCCTCTGTTCTTCCAGCTGGACTGCTCCTCTTCTGGGCCCGGGACTAGAAACAGGACTCTTGGGATTCGGGGTCGTTGTGGATGGGAAGCTTCTCTTGTTCCTGGTGGTGCCCATTGTGTAAAACCGTGTACCTGGGAGGGGGAACACAAAGGTTTGTCAGGGCCAGGTCAAAGGCCAAACTTATGGAAAATAAGATCTTGCAAACCCCAAAGTACATTTAAGAGAGCGATTTTTCCAAATATCCAGATCCCACATTAAAAAGTGTCAGTCCCTGCTTTGGGAATGAACTCTTCAGTTTGGAGTGGTCAAAGCAATCCCTGAAACCCAAGAGAACCTAAAAAAGGCCAGGAATTCCTCTACATATTCAGAACTGCTCCTGTGCCATCAGTTATTCCTCTGGATGCATCTCTTCCTCCATCATGAGTTTTCCTGGGATTTAGGCTCCTCACTGAGGTGCTTGCAATGCCACTGAAATGTCTGGAGTGGATGATGTGAATATCCTACAAATGATCTCTGTTGGTCCCAGGAGTTCGGGAATGGTCCCAAAATGAAATCCGGGAAATGAACTGCACTGCCTGAGTGTGTTTGGGCTGCTGGAAGCTCCTGCAGGAATTCCAGGCTGGATGCTGGCTCCCAGCGTGGCCAGGTCAGATATTTCCCTCAAACATCCCTTAGAACTCCAGCACTTTAAATAAGGATCAGAAATTTAAAGCAAACGTGCTCCCAACAAGTGACAGACGGGATGTCAGGAACAAGGAGAGACATTTGGCACCTCACACTCCACAGACTCCAACGAGATGGCCACGAAGGGGTAACGGAGCTGGAACTGGATGGACCAAGTCAGACAGGGACACTGAGGGACACAATCCACCCGGGAGACCTCGGGAGTGCCAAAGGCTCTGCCACAGACACAGAGAGCAGAGCCAGGAGCGCCCCTGCTCCATCCCAGGCACTCGGGAGCAGCTCCCGGGACGACGGACAGGGACTGGGATACCCACGGAACCAAACCTTCCTCCGTGTTCTGCAGCCGTCGCAGAGTGGAGCAAGAGCAGCAAGAGCAGGCGGTGCCGAGTGTTAGAGGTTCATTAAGCTAAATTGGAGTCATTAAGGTGTCCCGGGATGTCTGTGGCACAAAGTGTCTGTCTGAAGCCTCTGGCAGTGAGCTCAACACTTCCAGCTGTTTACCCTGTGGGGAAAGAGGACGGGTGGGACAGGAGGAAAGAGCATTCCTGACACGGGTGAGAGCTCAGGGCTTGCTCAGGTACCGGCACATCGTTCCTGAGATATTCCCAACATCTCCAGGAATCTGCTCAGGGAGTCCTCTGCTCCCAGGCTTTGTGTCCCCAGGGTTGTTTTCACGTCCTGCAGCTCTTCCCTGCAAATGTAAGTTCGGAGCCACCTGCCAGTTGGAGGGCACCGATCTGGTGTTGAGAAGAGTGTGACATAAAACCCAAGAATCTCTGGAATTCCCTATTTTAATCTGTGATATTTTTCCACTTTGAAAGAGTGGGAAGGCTTTGAAAGAGCAAAATCCTTCAATCTGAACTACACCAAATGTCAGAGCGAACTGGGAACAAAAGGCATTGTTCCATTTCCATCTTCTGCTGAAAAAAACGAATGCATGGAGGCCAAATTAAATGGAATTTCACGAAACATTTGCTTTTAATGCAGCTGCATATGAGACTTCCACAAATGAGAGCAGGATTATCCCTCTCTCAGCATTCCCAGGTTCACAGATTCCATAAAACTAAAAGCTTTCCAGCAACTCTGTAACCTCTGGGCTGAAGTGGGTCCTGTTCCCACCACTAAAGTGAAGTTCTGCACTTGGCCAGAGTGCAGGGTAGGAATAAACTGAATTATCCCATTAGAGCCCAATAGTGAAAACCCAGCTCTTGGGAAAACGTTTGGATTGTTAAATTATTTACATGGCTCTGACAGCAATGTTGATTTTCAAGTCCTTTGTAGTCAAATCTAAGCACAAATCTCTCTGTGTCTCATGACAAGTGTTTATTTTCCCACTCCTGAGCTGAATCTCTTAATTATCTTTAAATCAAATAATGCTGTTCCGACCTTGGGAGCTGAACTGAGCCCTCATCATTCTTCACTAAATTTCAGGCAGAGGTTTTATCAAACATCTGTCTCCAGCCCACATCACCCAGCCTTCAATGCATTTTGTAGGATTTCTGCAGAAATACAGATTTAAAATTAGCAATTCTCAAGTAAGCAAAGCCCTTGAATGAGAGAAATATTAAAAAAAGAGAAAAGAGAGAATTTATTTTGTGTCTGACAAGTCACAGGAAGCAAAGAAAGCATCTCCCAATATGTTTATCTCTCCTTTTTTTTCCTCCATTGTTCCATCATCCCTCTTTTTTCTGGCAAATCAGGACTAAAACCCCTCCAGTCCATTTATTTTTGTGTTTGCAGGAGATGTGGATCTTTTTCAAGGAGGATGTTTAGAAGTGCAGGCAAATAATAACCTGAAATAGGATCTTGTAATGAGATGTCCAAACCCTTCAGCATCTTGTTTCCTTTTTGTTTTCTCCTGCTGAATTTGACCCAAATTTTGTTTCCCTGGCACTGCAGGTGCTCATTTCCATCTTCCTTTTTTGTCTTTTTTTTATTGTCAGGCTCTATTAATGCATTTCTCTGTGGTCCTTTTCAATCCCCCTCACGTCCATTGCTGAATTTGATTTTTTCCTTTTCCCTTTCCTTTTCCCACTCTCCTCTTTCTCTCTAATGTTTATAATTTTCCCTATTTTCCACTGCAGGATGTCCTGCTCAGCTTTAGCTAAAACCCTTGGAATTTGGGTATTATGAACACGGATTGCTGATGAAAACCAACGGATCCAACCACGAGGATGGGGATGCCCAGAGCTGCTCAATTCTCCCATTACAGATTTGGGACATTTTAATGTTGTAGAAGTCGACGTTTCCCCAACAGAAACAGCAATTTGGGCACCAAAGGACAGAAATGAAGCAAATTTTAAAATCAGCGAGGAGCTCCTTGTTTGCAGTGAGTGAAATGCATTTCTAATTATAAACAGGGTAAACAAGAAAGGAAATCAGAGGGGCCACTCAGGGACATGCTGGGGAAGAGGAGCCCTTTCCCCTTTTTCTCCCATTAACTCCCTATTTCCATTTCTCTCTCGTTAATGTTAAGCTTGGCACTCCATTACAGGCTCTAATTAGCTCCAGATTTTGGCCTCCAGTTCGTTTTTTTGCACCATAATTAATGCAATAGTCATAAGAGGCCCAAATGTGATAATTAGGAGAGCACTTGGAAGTGCTCAGACACATCAGGAGCAGCTCACAACCAGCCCAGATGGGATGGCTCCGGATGGGCTGCTGGGTTTAAGTGTTTCAATTAATGGAACACAAGCAGGATCAATTAATAATATTCAAATGGAAGATAACGGTGATTTTAGTTTTTAAATGGAGGTCTCACCACTGGCATAACGAAATCTTTTATCTGCTGGAGGAAAAAACCCACATTTGTTAAAGCTGTGCAGTGAAACAGCAGCAAAACTCGGAGCTGTTTCCTCGTTCAATGGAGTTTGTCAGGGTTCAAACGTGGGCCACAGAGGGAGAATCCCAGAATTCCAGGTTGGGAAATCCCTCCAAGGCCATGGAGTCCAAGCAGTGCCCCATCCCCACCTTGTCCCCAGCCCAGAGCTCTGAGTGCCACCTCCAGGAGTTCCCTGGACACCTCCAGGGGATCCAAACCTGCCTGGGCAGCCCCTGCCAATATTTAACAACTCTCTCAGTCTGGGAATGGGCAGTTTCTCTCCACTGAAAAATCCAATGGAAAATGAAATTACAGCTCATTGAAACCTGGCAAAAAATTCCCCACCCTTCCCTACTTTGTGTGTGAACAGCAGAGCTTTTTTTTTTTTTTGGTGTCAAAAGCAGATTTTCTCCCCAGCCTCACGTGTTTGATAACAAAAGTCTGGCGTGTGCTCATTGTTCNTGGTGTTGAAAAGCAGGGCTTTTTTTTTTTTTTTGGTGTCAAAAGCAGATTTTCTCCCAAGCCTCACGTGTTTGATAACAAAAGTCTGGCGTGTGCTCATTGTTCATGTCACTCCTTTGGGCTCCTTCTGAGGAGCAAATGGCACCAACTCCCTCACAGCAGCTGGGGCTCACACGTGTCCCTCCCACCCTCCCGGCTGAGGGAAGAGTTCTGCTCCCCAGGGAACGGCTCATCCAGCCCTTCCTGCCTCTTGTCCGTGCAAAATCTCCAGTTTTGTGTCCTGGGAATTCTGCACAGCCTCAAGGTGGAGTTGGGAAGCTGTGCTTACCTCAAGGTACCTATTTTAAGGGCTGAAAATTGTATTTTCTTGTGATGGAGTAGTGACATAAAAATTAAATAACAAAATACAGTTAAATAACAGTTAATTTAAAAACTGTTAAATTTAATAACAAAATTTTTTAAAAATTAATCATAAACATCCTTGTGATGCCTTTAACATCTCAACTAGGGCCTGCTGTAGGTTGAGCTTAGTAAGTCTTATCAACTTAATTTAAAGTTTATTTGCCTGCCTTTCCTCAGGTTTCCATCCTGCTCAGAGAGCAAACTCCAGGTTCCACCATCGTGTGCTCAGTGTGAGTCTATTCTCCCTTTTCCTTCTTTATCCAGATTTTCCAATTAATATTTCTATGGTGTGATTAAAGCAGCACATTCCTGGCTTTGGACTTTCTCTCCCACAGCCCACTGGGTGTGAATTCGTAGAGCTTCACCCGTGATATTGTGAACAATATTAATTAATTGTGAGCTGTGCTCCCCACTCCTCATCCTTTGTGAGCCTTTTATCAGGATTAAATGGCACACCACAGATGGGGACATTGGCAGTGGGTGCTTAATTTGAATAAAACCTCCAGATTCTCCCTCAAAAGCCTTGGTTTGATCAGTGCAGGCTGGGATTTCAGACCCCCTGTGCTCCCCAAACGACTCCCTGTATTCACCCAACAGCAAAATGAATTCCCTGCCTCACTTTCCTGGCCGGTTTCCCCTCACTTTTAGCTTGTTCAGAGATTCCAAGGAGCACATACTGTGTGTTCCTTCCCCTGTTCCCCAGGAAGGATGATGCTCCCCTTGCTCATCCCCTTCCCTGCCAAGAGCTCTCTGCCAGTGGGGTCAGATCATCTTCAGGAGGGGGACAGGAGCTGCTGCCTCACTCTGCAGTGATTCAGAGGCCTCTAAGTCCCCAGTTTGTGTCACCCTGTCCCCACACGTCCTGTGTGGTGCTGTTACCCAGCCCAGCCTCCCCGGAGCTCCTGGAGCTCTGCCTGTGAGGATCTGTGCAGGTGGTGCCAGGTACTGCTCCCTCTGAGGTTTCAGGGACCCTCTGAACTTCTCTGGGAACAAGGACCTGAGGAAAACCTTTTTATTCTCTGAGCAGAGCCTCAAATCTCCTGAAGATGCCCAAAAAGAAAAATGTCAAGCTCCACATTTGAATACCCCATGTCCAAGGGTCAGGAGAGGCAGAAATCTGAGTATTTGCACAGCTCCTGTTTCTGGGGAGGATGAGGGCAATCCAAAAAACAAGGGACCATAACCACACAGATATTTATTTATTCTCTGGTGGGCTGGGTTTTTCTTTTACTCAGGGTAAAACCAGCTCTCAGCAGGTCTTTTTGAGATCATTCCTTAGGGAAATTCCCTGTAGATGGGACATGACATGAGGAGTTCCACTGATCAATGAATTTATTTTGAACATAGGACGAGGCAACCAAAGCCATCAAAATACCGGTGTGTGTCAACCCTTTATTTCCACCTCCCTGCTGTTAACACAAGGTTATTTCTGTTGTTTTGTGTTTTCTTCTGGTCCTTCTGCAGATCTGAGTGTGTTTCAGAGCCACCTGTGAGACCCCATCTGTCCATTGCTTTGTGTATTTCCATCGAATTTGAAGTGCAGAGCAAACAAATAAGTTCAGACTTCTGAAGGTTGTGCCATCCCTTGGTTGGCCCTGGGCCTGTCTATTTTCTGCTCCAGAGGAGACGACACAGTCCATAAATCTCTGCCCTAGTCCCTGCTTTGGTAAATAAAAGCTGCTCAGATTTATGTTTGTTCCTTCTGGAGGAAAAGCAAAGCAGGGATACCTGTGGCAAATGGAACAGAAAATTGCTTTTCAGCCATCGAGTTTCCAATGTGACTGACGCCAGTGTGGGCTCTCCTACAGCCATCACTGGTCTCACAAAATAAACCCAACTGTGTACCCCAATTCTTGGTGTTACGTTGAGGCAACCACAGATGTGCTTTGCCCAATAATTTAGCAAATGGCTTCAAAGTGAGAGTAGGTTTAGGTTGGATATTGGGAAGGAACTCCTGGCTGTGAGGGCGGGCAGGCCCTGGCACAGGGTGCCCAGAGAAGCTGTGGCTGCCCCTGGATCCCTGGCAGGGTCCAAGGCCAGGCTGGACGTTGGGTCTTGGAGCAGCCTGGGACAGTGGGAGGTGGTTTAGGGTTGGAACTGGGTGAGGTTTAAGGTCCCTTCCAATCCAGGCCATTCTATAATTCCATAATTGTAAGAAATGAAGATCACACTGCTCTGGCTGCTGCCCCAGAGAGGAAGTGAAGGAAATCTTGTGTTTATTTTGGCAGAGCTTTATCTGTGCTACTGAGCCTCCAGCAATCCAGGTCTTCACTCCTCCCAGTCCCACAGGGATCCCTGTGTTTGGCCAGGAGAATGGGGCTGTTCCAGGGGCTAAACCTGATCCCTTTAAATAAACTTGACTGGGGAAGCAGCTTCTGAAAAACAATTTATGTTCCTTCATGGACCCAGCATCTCACACCCCTCTGCGCAGCCCGTGCAGAATTGCTCCCTTTCATCCTCTCCAGCTGTAAATCCTGTTGCTTAATTAATCTTAATTAAGTGTTGTGGGCATCTCTGGAGCTCAGTTCTCTCTTTATTTAATTACACTAACACACCATGTAATGGTGTCTGCTTGATGGGATGTTTTGCACGAGAGTTTAATCCAGAAGCTGAAAGAATTAATTAATTCTTAGAATGTCTCCAGAGGGGTGGCCAAGTGAGCTGTGGGTTTGTCACAATTGCCTGGACTCGGTAGTGACCAGAATCTGTCCCTGGTATTGCACACCTTGAGCCAGAAACACATTTCCCTTTGCTGGGGCTCTCAGATCCCTGTGGGATCTTCTGGAGCCGGAATCAGACTCATGGGAGGCAGAGAGGTCTGGGATTTGTCAGGAGTTTACAGCTTGTTCGTGTTCCAAAAGCTTTACCCTCTGTGCCCTGGCCCTCTCTGCATCCCCCTGGTGTGAGCCAGCCCCAGAAGGGCTCAGCTGCCCATGGAATGGGGATTCCAGCGGGGAATTATCTCCCTGTTTGCCAGGACTTCATGGGAACAGGGCATTCCCCTCCCCAGCACCTGCCTGGTCCCCTGGCACATCCACACGGATTTCTTTGCCCAGCAAAGCCTGGAGCTGCCGGGCCTCCTCCTCTTCTCTGCCAAAACCAAGCTGGGATGGCAAAATATGGAACATTGCAGGAAAACTCTGGGAGCAAGGACGAAGGGGAGCAAAGGCAGGGACGGTCCTGTGCCTGCCCCTGCAGCTCCTGGGGCTCCTGATGCTCCTGCTCTGCTTGACAGCCAGAAGACTGGGAAGATTTTGTCACCAGCATCTTCTCTCTAGCTGTGATTCCTTCAGGGACACAACTGCAGGGCAGCACAGGGAGCTCCACAGCCCCTAAGCTGGGCTGTTTGAGGGGAGCACATTCTCCCCACTCAAACTCACTGTAAAAGTACAATTCTTCCCCAAGTCAGACAAGCAGAGCCTGACTGGTTTGCTCCCAGCATTTCCATGAACTTGCTGCTTCTTCTTGGCCCCAGCAGGGAGGTCTGGATGCAGCAGCAATCCCTGCAGGGATCAGGAGAGCGTGGTGGTCCTTGGAGACTCAGCCCTAAGCACTGAGAGCCAGCCTCGATCCGTCCTTCAGGAATCAGCTTCATCCCAACGGAGGGAAATTCCAGGTGGGCCAGGGCCCTCCCAAGCCAGCTGCTGGCAGTCCAGTGCTTATGGCAGTACCATTCCAAGAGCTATGACAATGACACTGTTTATAGCTCTGGGAATGGCGCTGCCATCGGCACCACGGCGGCGGCTCCGGGCCCTCCCTGCTCCTCCTCGCGCTCCAGCGGCCTCGGATGGGAGGACTGAGGGTGGAGGAGCAGCTTCGGCTCAGAATTCCCTGAAATCTTAAGGAAAAGCCCCAGTGAGGGTGTCTGGAGAAGCCTTCAGAGGTGCTGGCTCCAGTGTCCTGCAGCTGGAATGTGCCTGTGGAACACAGAGCACACGCACAGGTGCCTGTTTCCTCCTTTACCCTGGGGCTTAACTGGAAAAAAGGGAAACCCTCCCTCTCTTTCCTGATCCCCCTCCGTCAGGTTTTCTCTCCTTCCCTTTGGGTTCAAGCCAGGAAAGCTGCACAGCCCTGGAGTTCGTTTCTCCTGGAGAAAAGCACGTGGAATTCCCAGGGCACACGCTGCCCCTGCCGAGCAAACTGCCACAAATCCACTTCCCAGTTAACCCTGGAGTGATCTGGTAATGAAACCCTGATCATCCTTATTGCCCTTTCCAGCTGGAAACCTGTTCCAGGCTGGGCATTTCCACTGGCTCTTTGACAGCATTCCTCAAAACGGAAGGATTTATGCTTTGGAAAAATTGGGCAGCCCCAGGGATTATCCTTACCATATCAAGGAGTTGTTAAGGCAGGAAAAAAAGACAAAAAGGAGCTTTTCCTTCTCCTTCCAGGGACATCCTGCAGTCTCCAAGGATGATTGTGGGAAAAGGTTTGAGTTACAGGTTGAAAACAGTTTTTCTGGTGCCTGAAGTGTTTCGATCAGCTCTGTTCCTACGACAGGCACTGACAACTTCTCTCTCAGTGCTTCTAAGTCTCAAAAAGACCCCAGCACGATCTCCAGTAACTTCTCTGCAGCCTCACCGAGGATCTCAATAACAACTGTGACAAAATCAACCAGGAGATATAAACAGGGACAAAAGAGAGAAGCAGAAGAACAAGAAGCAGTTTTATCAACCCAGTTCTGTCTCTAGACCAGGGAAAATTGGCCCAGAGCATGGAAAGGGCTGCCCAGGGCAGGTTTTTCCAGTGCATTTTGCTTTTTTCATCCTTGCTCCTTGTCACTTTCTGAATCTGAGCAACTTCTGCTGCCGTCCTGACCTTGAGGGAGGTATTTGTCCCTTTGACCAGGGAACTGTAAAACCCTACCAGACCAGATGGGTAAGGTTTTGTAACTCCTTTGCATAGATATGATGGAAAATCAAGATTTTCCTGTCTGTGCCCAGCAGAACGAGGGGAGAGGTGTTGTGTCCAAGGGTCACAGGGTTTGGCAGCACCTCAGCTTGGATTGTCCCAGGCAGAGGCAGCAGCCAGAGCAGCACACCCAGCTGGGGACTGCAGAGCACATTTGCAGCCTCTCGCCAGTGGAGGTTTCTGGGGAAACTGCAGCCAAGATGGATCACAATAAAGGGATGGACACAGGGATGGTTCCACAGGGATGGGAGCAGACAGGAACACTCACATGGGGACATTTCACAGACAGGATTGAAGGAATAGCAGCCAGGTACAGCTGAAATTTCGACCTTTGAGTGCTCAGTGAAGCCTTGGATCCCTAAATGTGGAGAATCCTGAAGTGTCCAAGGCCAGGTCGGATGGGGCTTGGAGCAACCTGGGCTGATGGAAGGTGCCCATGGCAGGGGGTGGGACAGATGAGCTTTAGGGTCCCTTCCAACCCAAACCATTCCATGATTCTCTGTCTCCTCCGGGCCTGGCAGGGAGGGTGCCAGTTCTCCATCAGTGCCTGGGTGTTCTGCAGGGAGCAGATTTTTGCAGCCTGAGCTCAGCTCTGCCTCCCTGGTGCCGAGAACCTGGCTGTGCAAACTTCCAGATGGAGGGAACAGAAACTGCCTTGAAATCTGCTGGCTTCAAGCAACTGCTGAAATCTGCTGCCTCCCTGAAATCTATGTCCCCTAATGAGGAATAAACAAAGGCACTGAAGGGAAAAAGGAGAGGGAACCCTCTGCCTGCCACAAGTCTGTTGGGATAATTGGAGGTTTTGTGGGAGCTGTGCAGGATCTGGGGATGCAGGTGAAGGGAGGGGTACATGGGGATGCTGGAGCTGCTGTGGGGGTGTGGCACTGAAGGGAGAGATGCATTCCCTGTGTCCTGTCAGTCCCTGGGATTTGTCATCCCAGCTCCCACACAGTGGGACCACCAGGATTTTCTCAGTCCTGGCATGAGCCCTGCTCCTTTTCCCTGCCCTTTTTCCAGAAACATCTCGAGCAGGAAGCCAATTCCACATTCTTCTGGAGCTGCACGTCTGGAAGTGCCTGGCCCTGGAGCATTCCCATGGTGGCAGGAACCCAGCTGGAACCTCTGAGGGAAGGGGAGACCCAGAGCTGTCAGGTCTTGGAAACTTCCAGGGATCCACAGCTTCTCTGGGCACCCTGTGCCAGGGCCTCACACCCTCACAGGGAAGGATTTTTCCTGATCCCCAAACCCACTCTCTGTAACCTGCTTTTCTCTGTGTGGTGCCCACTGAGGAGACCCTGCAGTGCTGCCCCTGGTCCTTGGAGTGAGAACAGCCATCCCACAGGGGAGAATCCCTGTTATCCACAGCACCCTGCAGCCAGGAGCCCTCTCCCAGTGTCCTGTGAGACATCCCCATTCCCCTGGGGCTGCTGCCTCCACCCCACAAACATTAAATTGCAGTACAGGAGGGTTTAAAGGGGGTTGCAATAAACAGTGAACAGACAGAGCTGCAGTAATAAAAGAAGGGACTTACAGAGCATGGTCATGGCTAGACAGGAGCTGGTCTGCTGCAGAAGAGCAGGAGGAGCTTGGAGACAGAGGAACAGCCACTTTTAGTGCAGGAAGGAGCAAAGACAGACACAGTGAGGGATTAAGGGGAAAAAGGAAAAAACACAGCGATGGTTAATTGGGAAACAGCCCCACACCAGACACTGAGCAGTCAATGGCAGCAGAGTCAGCTACAGCCCCAAACCTCCCACTGAAAGGAGCCTGGATTTTGGAGTCAGAACCATCAGGTGGAGTCCTCTTTACCATAAACCCTTCTGGGAATCTTCTGCTTTTCAGGAAAATCCTTTTCCTGTCTCACCTATAGGGGTTTAGGCAGGAATCCTCTGCTGAGCCCGTTTTCCAAAACCTCTTCAGAATTGCTCTGGGAAGGGCTTTGGGAGCTGGGAAGGGCTTTGGGAGCTGGGTATTGCCTTCCTCCTGCCCTTTCCATGAGCACCAACCACTCCTTTGGTCTGGCTGAGGATCCCCTTTAGAGGCAGCCACGTCTGGCTCTTAAACCAAAGTCCAGGGAGTTGTAACTTGGCCACTTCATTTGTACCCACGAAAACTGCCATGCTCACTGCTAAAAAAACCTGATTTATGGAGGCAAAGCAGAGCTGCTGGAGATCCCTGGCTGGTGATCCTGGAGTTCTTTAACAGCTCTGATGTGCTGGAAGTGTTGGGTTGGGTTGTTAAGTACAGGTGGGAGAGCAATAGCTGAGCTCCCTGGCTTAGTCTGCAGTGCAGGAGGATGGCAGATACCACTCAATCTTTACTAAAGCTGGAACTATGCCTGGCTGCTTTAAAGCAGGAGCTTTAAACTCCCCCTCTGTGGGCTGGGAAGGTTCTGCTGGTCTCTCACCAAGCCCCTCAAGTGCAACAGGGAACTGCCAGGGGTTCTTGACCAGCTGTAACCCCTCCCTCATCCTGCACTTCTCTCCTGAGCCAACAAGAGCCTGAAACAGAGCACATGGAAAAGCAAATTTTCCTATACAGCAGCAGTCCTGGATTGGAAGAAACCAAATTTCAGGCATCTACAAATTCCTCAGAGTTACACAGCTTTACTTGTGTCAGGAGAAGGTAATGAACAATTGTCCCTTAATGTAGCTGAGTCTGAAATCTGAGCCTGGAGCACCTGTGTGTGTCCTGTGCTGCAAACAGGAGGTGCCCACGAGGGAGGAGAGAAGGGCAGGGAACTCCAGGAGAGCCCAGCAGCCTGTGCTGCCCAACCATTCACTGTGGGACAAGAAGAATTCCAAGGTCAGCAGACAGAATTTTACAGCCAGATCTTCCCAGGCAGACACATGTGAAACCAAGCACAGGGGCAAGAGGGTTTTAAGGAAATTAATTTAGCTTGCAGCTTATTTTAAAGGATTTTATGGGCTTGCTTTAAAATTTATCAAGGACAAAGAATCTTTTGAAAACAGAAGAAGAAATGGTTTATCACTGAAGTGCATCATTCATTCCCCTGAGTCCTTTGAGCTGGTGTTTTATGGAGCTCTCTCACAGAACAGAACCACGGAATATCCTGAGCTGGGAGGGATCATCCAGTGCAGCTCCTGGCCCTACACAGACCCCCCAACAATCCCAGTCCCTGGAGCGGTGTCCAAAGGCTCCTGGAGCTCTGGCAGCCTCGGGGCCGTGCCCGTTCCCTGGGGAGCCTGGGCAGTGCCCAGCACCCTCTGGGGAAAGAACCTTTCCCTGGAATCCAACCTCAACCTGCCCTGGCCCAGCTCCAGCCATTCCCTGGGTGCTGTCCCTGTCACAGGAGCAGAGATCAGTGCCTGGTTTTCCTCACTCCCACAGAGGCTGAAGGGGGCTGTGCCCAAGGAAGGAGCTCCAGGGATGCCCAGGAGCTGCAGGAGGTGCATCCCAGGCTGGGGAGGTGGAAGGGACTCTCCTGCTGGATAAAACATTCCTGCCTTCCCCACTGCCAGCTGCAGAGCCCTGCTGGCTCCCCGGAGCTCGGCTCCTTGAAGATCCCCTGGCAGCCCTTGTGCAGTGTCACTCCTAATTGCCTTCCTGCCTGTGGAGCCGTTGCTTTGTGCAGTTCTTGTCTCAAGTGCTGTCTCCAGTGCTATGAAGAGCTTTCAGTGCTAATAAAGAGCAGCTCTGCTGCTACAAAAGCTTGTCACAAACGCAGCACAGGGCATGAATCTCCCCGAATGCATTAACGTGCCTTTAATACATCAGTGGGAACTGGGACTGCTCTGTGCACTGACAGATCAATCACTGATAGAGTTACTCACATATAACACTGATATGAGACAGGACCAGTTGCTTGATTTTTCTTTTCTTTTGTGCTTGAGTTTGCCTGTTTGGCTCTGCTCTGTTTCATGTGGCTTCACAAAGGGACAAATCCTTACTGTGTTCCCTTCAATTCTTAAACAAATCTCCGAAATGCATTGCACTTAAACTGTTGTTGTGTCTTTCCAGAGGTGGCTTCACTTCAGTGGTGGAAAAAGCACTGCCAGGACTCAGAGCTTGGAAGACTTGAAGGTTAAAGGAATCGTGAGACTTCATTTTGAGAGAGAAAAGGATCTCAGAGTAGGAAAATGCTCTGAAAATAATTTTGGGGTGTGACATAATATCAAGGCAAAGTATAAAAAAAATGGAAGGAGCTGCCCAGGATTGTTTGGAGTCCCCATCCCTGCAGGTGTCCAAGGAATTCCTGGAGGTGGCACTCAGAGCTCCGGGCTGGGGACAAGGTGGGGATTGGGCACAGCTTGGACTCATTCCTGGAGGGCTTTTCCAGCCTCAGCGATTCCATGATAACACAGACACTTCACAGATAAAGCCAAAAGCTCTTCAGTGGCACGTGCTGTGCAGTGACTGAGGTGCTTTGATGGATCGATGGGATGACACAAATTAACAGCCTCATTAACAACCCTTCTGCCAAACCCTCAGGAACATCTCTGGAAGCCTGGCAGTGACAGTGACAGTGTCACACACAATCCACACTCCAGGGACGTGACTGCCTTTGAAACCACTGCCAAGGAAGGCTGAATGAAGCAGGATGGGAATTCCGACTTCTGTGAGGGAAAGCAGCAGAGAGAGGGAGGAATCCGGGATGAACCTCAGCAATGCTCCCATTCCCAGCCCAGTCCTGCTGAAGCAAGGAAAGGTTCTACAGCCAAGCCTATCCCAAGGATTGCTGTGCAAAATTAATTCCAAACCTGTGCCTGGAAAGTGCCTGTGCCTCCTGGAATCCAATTAAAAGGCAGCCTAGCAGAAGCCCATGGGAGGAGCCCCTGGGGAGTTCCCAAACTGCCTCCTAAATCCGGTTACCTGGGTTTGAAAATGCTGTGATGGCTGGAATGGTCTGTCGTGGCCACAGAACAGAAAGATTAATGCAGAAGTGAGGACTGGAAATCAGCTCGTGCAGGACCAGCCCTAATCAGCTGGGTTTAATGGGGATGGAATATTTGCAGGGCAGGCTGTAATTCCCACGTTTCCAAAGCAGGAGTGCAGCTTTACTGTGGCAAACCCAAACCAAGCCTGGCTCTGGATCAATTCCCAGGCCAGGGCACCTATTCAGGATGCACTGAGCAGCAGAGGGGAGCAGGGATCACCTTGGCTGTGCCAAATAAATCAAACCAAGCCCTCAGAATGGCCATTTTCCTATTTTGGAGTGGAAAGTAGAAGATGGAAAGACGCTCAGAGCCGCCCAAGGGCTGGGATCAGAGGTGGGTGAGCACTGCAGGCAACAGGAAGGGTCCCAAAAGCACCAAATTGGTAAAAAACAATCAAATCACAGCAGATGTACTGAAAGTCCTTGACACCTTCCCAGAAATATCGAATTTCTGGCCAAAATATCTTGGGAATAACAAGGTTTTCTCTCCCACAGACACTCCAAAAGCCTTAAAAGCAACTTCAACACAGCAACAGGGAAGCTTTTGCACATTGTGAGTTCACAATGGGGTGGTGCAGACCATAAACTCTTAAATAAGTTCTCCTCCAGCAATCAGAAAGGAAGAGAATTATTGAAAAGAAGAACAAAGAAGTGAACCTAAAATTAAACTGCACTTACACAATTAGCTCTGCGTTGGAGATTCTGCTGCCCCGAGGAAGAACAGAGCACGACAATAATTGCTGAGGTTTCTGTTGAGTTTCTAACCCTAAGGGACATGGAGCTCTCTGCAAATGCTGATTTGCATTGTCTGAAAACACTTTGCTGATAAACCAAATTAATCTCTGGAGAGAACCAGCCCAGCACATCCAAAGGTCAGTTGGAACAGAAGGCAAGTAGGTGGAGAGCAAATTTCTATCCACAATAGAGTTTGTTCAGGTACCAAAATTAGTTTCAAATCCTGGTTTGGACCTCAGGAATGAATGGAGAGACTGGCAAAGGACTGGGGATTGGATCCATAGGCGATGGGTTAAGAGGGATGTCTGTGCTTTATGGAAATGTAGTTGTTTCAGCTGCATTCCATTATTTCAGTGGGAAGCCTCCAGCAGGTCTGGGCTTTGCCCTGTGCCTGGAGGAGCTGTCAGGGGTTCCAGCTGGAATTCCAGGGAATGTGGTGCCTTGGCCAGCAGGGCTCTGCTCTGCCCAATGGATCCCGAATTCCAGCTGGAATTAGGAAGATCCTGCCCCCCCAGGACACAGCTGCCTTCGTCACCCAAAGCACAAATGATGCAATTCAAAGCAGACCAAGATGAGTTCCATTGCAGTCATCTCAGAGCTCAAGGTGCCCTTCAGAGCTTCCCCACCAGACACAAACTGATGCAGAAGTTCTGATCTTGAATCTTGTATTAGGCCAAATAACAAAAAGGGGTTTAGCTTCACTCTAATCTCTTTTTCCAATATCCAGGCATATTGAAAGAGATTATCTCTCAAAAATTGAAGGAAACTGTGGTATTTTAAAACCCTAATCCCCTCTCTCCTTTGTAAGAAATAAGATAAATATCTTGATTTCACTCAGCACAATTACAAGAAGCTTTTCTCTTATCAGAAGCTCTTGGTTTCCTCTGGTGAGGCGTTTTTGGAGCTGGGACAAGGCTTCAGCAGTGTCCTGCTCTTTGGGGAGCAGGGTTTGGGGGCAGGAGGCTCCCCTGTCACAGGGTGATGATTTGGGCTTCGTGGAACACCCACATTCCTGGACCTGAGGGTTCCTCTGCTCCTGGAGCCTGCAGCAGATCCCAAAACCTCCCCTGACCTCTGTGACTCAGCCCAACTCTGTTTGAGGCCACAGCTCCCTGTGCCTGCTCAGGACCCCTCAGAGCCCCCAGTGCCAGGGAGTGTCACACCAAAGCCTGGGGCTGTGTGGGCTCTCACTGATGCCAAGCTGTAAAACCACGCCAGGGAAGTTGGAACAGAAGTTTGGCTGTAAATATTGGCAAAGCTTCATTAAAAAATTAAGAAATGACAAAACTCTTTTTTTAGTTGTTACTGAGTCTAATCATCCTCTATATTTTTAGAGAATCCCTTTCCAGGTTGGCAGCTAATGAAATTTAGGTGAAAACCAAATTATCTCTTGACTATTTAACAATATTAGCATTTACAGGCAGCAATGAGATCCCCTCAGCTCGGCTGTGGTCTGGAGCCACTTCTGCTGGCACAGGGAGCTGATCCCTGAACTGAAACCTCTGGAGTGGAAAACACATCTTGAGCAACCTCTGGCTGCCCTGCCCTGGGGCTGGGGCAAAATGAACGAAATATCACTGAAATCTCCATTTTAAAGTGCTCATCATTTGCTGTGTTTCTCAAGCTTTTGCTCAGGAATTTAAAAAAAAGAATTTAGTGGGAATGTGCTTTATCAGCACCTTGGCAAGGTGGGGAAGTTCTTCCCTGTTGGTGCCATTCACAAAACAGCTGCTGGAGAAGGGACAACACAGACCCCAAAATTCAGCAGGTGCCACCAGCACAAAAACTCCACACTTGCCTTCAAAATACCTCCAAAAATGCCCTGTACAAATCCAGTGTGAAACAGGGAGTGCTGGGAATGAAGGGAAGGACAGAGCAGGACCAAATGATCCATTTGGGGTTAATGAACTTGTAGTGAGGGAGACAGAACCTGTCAGAGCTCTGATTCATCTTGCAGGATCATTAAAATTCCCAGAAACTGTAACCCTTTCCAAACCCCAGCACTGTGTTGCTCTGCCTTGGGAAAGTCTCTGTGTCTGTCCAAGGAAGGATAAGGAACAAGAGGAACAGGAGGAGGAAGAACAGGAGGAGATATTTTACCTGTAAGCCCAGATCCTTGAGAGAAACCTGCCAGCTCCACCAGGCACAGCTCTGAGTGACCAAACTCTGCTCTGAGTAACAACCTCTGTGTTTCCTGAGTCAAGCCACAGCTGCAGCCCATGAAATTCCACCTCACAGGTGGGATGGGATCACTGCTCCACCCACGGGAACACCCTGTGCTGGGGGGAGCCCTGGCTGAGAGCCACACATCACAAACCATTCAAAAAACCACCACAAACCATTCTATGGTCCCATGATTCTGTGATCACTCATCCCTTTGCTCCACAGCAGCCCTGGCCTCTTCCCTACAACCAGCAGGGATTTATTTTTATTCCAACAGATCCGTGGAGTTGTTAAACCTCTAAAAACTGGAGCCCTGAGTAGCTGCACTCCTGTTCCAGTGGCAGCAGGGGACCCTGGGGCTTGCTGCAGTTCCAGCCCCCAAGGTGCTTGTTTCTGGTTTTTTCCCACTTTGTTTCTCTTGGGCTCTTTCAAGAGAAAAATCAGGATGTGTTTTCCTTTGGAGAAATCCAATTGACATTTGGAGAAGACCTTTCTGTGCTGGAAAATGAGTGGTAAATAAACCTCTCAGTAGAACTTTCCCTGGAGAGACCAATGCAGTGCTCTGAGCACTTCTGAGAGGAAATGGGAGCACACCAGAGTGACCTCCCCGACCCAAATGTTCCAGAGTTTGCCTGCTCTGATCATTGCTCAAATATGTTTCACCCAAAGTCATCTTCTGAGCTGTGGCAAAATTTCACAACTTGTTTTATCCAGGAATCCCAGCAATGCTGGGTCCCCATCCACTTGTGCTGCACAAGAGTTCAGTGATTCATGGAGGCAGGAGTTTGTTAGTTTGTGTTGAATAAATATCTACTCACGACAGAAGAAATGCAAACAATCTCTTTCAAGGGGAACACAGCATTTTTCAGATGATTTTGGCTTTTTTCTGGTGTTGCACAGAACCCTGAACACCCAGAAATCCCCATCTACTGTGGTTCATTATTGTGGTAATTTTTGTCTCAGCTGAGTGCCCCACATTGAGCACCAGGTCTGTCCCTCTACTCCACTGCTCTTTGGTAGGGAAATGCGACAGACAGCATCCACAGGGTGAAGTTGTTTCCTTCAGACCAAACAACACCAAAATTCACACCCAACTTCTGCATTCCCCCAGCACTTTCCTGAGCAGAACTCTGGAGAAGCTGCACATTCCAGCACGTTCTTGCTCCCTACAAACCCAGGCTGTCTGAGCACCCTCGGGATTTCTTTTGCCCCATCCCCTCCTAAGCATTTGATCCACCAAGACCTTGCAAGACGAAAGCAATGCTGCACAAACCCCGCTTGCCGGGGGCTGCAGGCTCCGCGGCGCGGGCAGCGCTCACCTCAGCACGTGCGTGGAGCCGTTGATGGTGGTGGTGGAGCAGGGCACGGTCTGGCCCAGGATGGAAGGCCTTCGGTAGCGCTCGTCACCACAGCACAGGATGATGAGGAAGGCACGTCTGAAAGCCTTGTTGAGGAAGGCGTAGAGGAAAGGGTTCAAGCCCGAGTTGATGTAGCCCAGCCACAGGAAGGCCGTCCACAGCTTGCCGGGCACCGTGTAGTTTATGAAGGGATCCACGATGTTGGTGACGAAGAAGGGGGCCCAGCAGAGGCAGAAGCAGCCCATGATGATGCACAGGGTCTTGGCAGCTTTGGTCTCGGTCCTCATGCGGTGGGAGCTGTGCTGGTCCGGGGGGTGCTGCCGGGGCTCCGGGGGGTGCCCCGCGCGCTGCAGCAGCCGGATCTGCCGCGCGTGCGCCCGCGCCGTCACGTAGATGCGGTGGTAGGCCAGCACCATCAGCAGGAACGGGATGTAGAAGGCCACCACCGAGCAGGTGATGGCGTAGGGCTTGTTCACCATGAAGATGCAGTAGGTGGAGTTGGAGGCCTTGTTGAACTGCCTTTGCTGGATCTGGGGTGGGGAGGGGAGGACAGGGCAAGGAAGGAGGGAAGAAGTGGGAATCAGAGAATGGGTTGGGTTGGGAGGGACCTTAAAGAGCAGCTCTCGTCACCCCTGTCGTGGGCAGGGACAGTTACTAGAACAGGGTGCTCCAAGCCCCGGCCAACCATCCTTGGACACTTGGACACAACCACAACCTCCCTGGGCAGCCTGTGCCAGGGCCTCACCACCCTCACAGGGAATTTTTTCCCAATATCCCACCTAACCCTGCCCTCTGGCAGTGTGAAGCCATTCCCCTCGTCCTGGCACTATGAGCTCCTGTTTATTCTGACACGAGAATAATCCTGTCTCTTATTTAAGTGAGAAATGCAAAGACCAAGGGGACCAAGGACTCCTGAGGTGTTGTCAGGGGCCAGCTGGGGCTTGGCCTTTTTTCCAAGGGCTCCTCACTGAACTGAGAGTGAATGTGGGCAAAATCCTCTCCCAGGGCCACCACTGTCCCTGCATCAGTCCTTCCAGGGATTTCAACCCCCCCTTAAAGGTCCCCTCCAGAAATTCAGCAGCCCCCCTGCAAGAACAAGAAATTTCCCCTCCTTTTTCCCTTTCCCTGAAAATTGCTTTTTAAAGAACACCCAGCAGCCAATACATGGGATTGGTGTCCCTCCCTGGCTACTCACCAGATCAATGATGCCAATGCTATTCCAGCCTTGCATGATAGGGAGGAAAGAAATAAAGGTCGGGATTACCCAGCACCCTCCCAGCATCACCGCGATGCGCAGCGGGGTCATCTTGTTCCTGTACACCAGGGGCTGGCAGCAGATGGCATAGTACCTGCAGGGCAAAAACGGGAGGGAAACAGTTCGGGGAATGCTTCAAATCTTCTAAAAATGAAATTGTAAAGCCTTTTCTCCAGATGTTTCTCCTGCCTTTCAAAACAGAGGGAAAAAAAGGAGTCTGCAGCCTGCTTCCACTGGGTCTCTCACACAGCAGCTCAGGGTATTTCCACAGGGTTCATGGTGATTTGCAAGGAAAAGTCAGAGTTTTCTGCTTTTCAGCCAGAGAAAATGAGGCACAGGTTAATGCTGTGGGTTGTCTGTCACAGGGCAAGAGAGAGATTCCATACTCATCCCTCCTCTCCCTCTGCACCGAGGGTGTCCCCACCCTCCAAGGAATGTCCCTTCCTTCCAGTCAGCGTCACCAAATCTCCCACCTGCACTGGACACTTATTTTGACAAGGCTGCAAAAGCTGTTACTGCAAATTAACAAAGTCTCCCAAAGCTGTGAAAATGCCAGTAAAATGAAGTGTGTTTTTCCATAACCAATCTTCCTTTCTACTTCCCAGCAATCCACTTTTTTCCAGCTGGGCTTTAACCTTCCCAAGGACAGGGCAAAGGAGTCTTTGCACCATCAAGGGGATGTGCCCTGAGCTCTCTTTCCTCCTCCTGATCCATTCAAAGTATCCCAAGTACAACAGGTCCTTGCTCCTAAAATAGTTATGACCTAAAAATGTCTTCTCAAAGAGAAAAGAAATCAAATTTTCTGTCTGTTTGTTCCCCGTGCCACCCACTGCAGGTGGATTTCTCCATCAGGAAGGGGTTGCAAAGCTAAAAGTGGAAATCTCTGGCTCTGAAATTATTATTTTTTCCTAAGAAGACCAGATCAGCAAATATCCAGTTGCAGACTTTCAGTGGTCCTGACCTGACAATCAGTCTCACATTCCCAACAAAAATATTTTTTGCTCTTTAGATTTTTGGATTTCAGCACACTCTGTAAAAAATTGTATGAGGTCAGCAGAACCATGAATTAGAGAAATTAAATTAGCAAGCACACGTGCGTGTACTGAAGAGCTGCTCTGCGAGATGTGCATTTATTTCATCAAGATTTGAGTGGGAACCAAGAGCTTTGTCCTAAACAGGCACAAAAATACAAGAATTTCCATTTTTTCCTATTTTTTTTTTTCCTAAAGTCATGTGGAGTCAACTGAATTGCTTTATTTTGATAAAATCAGATGATATATTCCACACAGAGGCTTGAAATAATATCAAAGTGTCAAAAGAAAACATTTCTTAAAAGTCTCTTTGAAACGAGATTCAAAATGTCACAGGGGAAAAACGCTGAAACAGGCATTCAGCTCCTGCAATTTGATAATTCCTCCGTTCTCCTCTGGTTTCCTGTGTGCCTGAGAAATCAGCCTGTTCCTCTGGAAAGCTGCACTTCCAAAGCAATGGGGTTTGCCAGGAGCTGCTCTTTTAGCCCTGTGGGTGAAATGTTCCTCTCTTGGAGCTCCAGCTCCCCTGGGGCTGATCCCTGTCCCAGGAAATGGAGTGAACTTTGAATTCCAACAGGAATTTTTGGGATGTTTATTGGGACAGGTGGAGCTTCCCTTGGCAGCAGAGCTGCTCCTCTGACTCTCCACACAAAGGATCGATATTAAACTGTAGATATAAACTACTGAATTGTTTCTTATCCCAAAGTCACCCCCTAGGAAGTGCTGCCCAGTGCTGGACACCAAAGACATCAAAGCCAAGACAAAGAGCCTCCATTTGTTCGCAGAAAGGGCAAAAGAAGAAATCCAATAAATGAAAGGATAAGAGCATCCAAGACAGCAGCTCCCCTTTGACAAGCTGGATAAGCAAACAGGAAAGGAAAACTGCTGTACACTGCTAATTAACGACAGCAGGAAAACAATTCCTGCCAGCAGTCTGAGTGATCACGTCTCTGCTCCTCTCTCTGCTGCAGCTGAAAGAGTTACACTGAATTGTTCCTGCTATTAAGGGCCATTACAGTAAAAATTATGCCTGTAAAAATGACACCTTAAGCTCTCATATTTCTTCCCCCCCAGTGATTCAGCAGCAATTTTCCTCCACTTACATGCCAAAAGATTTTGTTTGATTTCATTTTCGCTGGTGCTGCTACCAGAACTTCCCCTGTGCTCAGCCAGTCGAGCTGGGCTCCTCCTGTCACTGTTTTGGGTGACAAAGTGCCCTGAGCAGGGTGTGAGTGACAACTGTGTGATGGGGAGGGAGGCAGAGGAGCACAGCACTCATTTCTGCAGAGCCCAGCAGGATTCCCATCCGAGGAGTCAGATACAGACAGCTGGGGATGCCAACAGAGGGCTTGGAAGTCACACCAGTTTCTGCAGGAGCTGGTGGTTTGATGTATGTGGTGGCCTGAGCATTTCAGCAGCTATTTATTCACTGGGAGAAAAGTAATTATATCTGTAAGATTATCAATAGTTCTGGTCAGAGGCTGGACTAAAGACACACTCTGTATTTCTGCTCCATTTCAAGCCAGAGCTGTTTTCCTGGGCTCCTGAGGAATGTCTGTTATGTGCTGCTGTGACAGTGTGATGGATGAACATAAAATGCAATACATACACGTGATTAACACCGTGTCCAGGCCCAATTAAATATTAATTCTCTCTATTATCAGTCAAGTTCCTTGCAAATGTTCACTTCCCTGTTACCTACAGCAGGGCAGCTGGTGTGAAACATCCTCTCCCCTGCAATGACATTCTCCACTGAAGGGGAAACACAGGAATTCCTTCCTGGAGCTGCAGATCTCCCAATAAAGCAAAGGTTATTATAATGCTCTTCCCTGACAGACATTTGCCACAGGAATGAATCAAGTGCTAGCATTTTACAGGTGGCTGAAAAGAAGAAATCCATCATTTCTCTGGCCTTAGGGTTCTTCTGGCCACTGCAGGAATCACAGAATTGTAGAATCACAGGGAAGGGACCATGGGCAGGGACACCTCCCACTGTCCCAGGCTGCTCCAAGCCCCAGTGTCCAGCCTGGCCTTGGGCACTGCCAGGGATCCAGGGGCAGCCACAGCTTCTCTGGGCACCCTGTGCCAGGGCCTCCCCACCCTCCCAGGGAACAATTCCTTCCCAGTATCCCATCCATCCCTGCCCTCTGTCAATGGGAAGCCATTCCCTGTGTCCTGTCACTCTTTCCATCCCCCCTCAGGCACTGGAAGGTCCCAGTGAGGAACCACTGCAGTTCCACACCCTGGATGTCACTGACAGCACCACAATCCAGCTGTGGGCCCTGGCAGGGAATTCTTTATTTATCCAAACTCCTCCTCAATCCCATGGCTGTGGAAGAGCTGCCCTGGAGTGCTCAGCTCCTGCCTCAGGCCCAGCGACGCTCTGCCCACACCACTGCTCCTTCCTTGCCTCTGGGCACTCCAGAAATGGAATTACTGAGCTGCAGGAGAGAATTCCTTGCCCTTGGAGAGAAATGAAAGGATCTCCCCGGTTTGCAGTGCAGTTTTGAGCTGGGAGCCTGTAGGCACTACCCTGGAAGGAGCTCTTCAGCTCTCTCAGACAGACAAATCCACCCCCACCCTCATTAACAGCCTGGCTCTGGGGGTGGCCCACGCTTCGAACCATTTGGTGTCATGTGCATGTGTAAAATGATGTACAGAGCATATGCTGGAGCATCACTGGGGCCAGGATGAGACACAGAACAGTCACTGAGCACTCACACTGAGTAATATTTCACCCCCCTTAAACAATCGAGGAAAAAGAAGACAAAAGATGGGAAAACTGGGGGAAAAAAAGATAAAAGGATGGGACAACTGTGGGTGCTACTGGCTGTCTCCCCAAGTTAGGGTGCAAGAGCCAAGCCCTCTGTCAGTGGGAAGTCACTGCCCTTGGCCTTGTCCCTCAGGGAATCCAGACTGGGACGGAGTCTCCAGCTGAGCCCTGACCAAGTGATGAACCTAAGGAGCCACGATTTCAATTTATTTGTGCCTGTGGGAAATTAAACCAGCACTATTGTTGCTGGTATTTCAGTGAAAACAGGTTCTGGCCTCTGCATAACCAGATTTTAACC
>VZTJ01004684.1:1433957-1450190 GCA_013397795.1 Orthonyx spaldingii
TTTTTTTTTTTTTGGGAAGAACAGCTCTTTCTATTTTCCTTTTTCCCACTGAGCAAATAAGCTTTGGACTCTCATTGTGCCAAAGAAAACAAAGTTCTGCATCGTTGGTCCAGAAAAAGAAAATGTCCTAAAATGATTATATCTAACAAAATTAAATTCTTATTAGAAAAACAACGGCCTGCTGGTGTTGAGATAATTACACTGAGAAAAATGCTAAAGAGAACAGTTAATTGGAGCTGGATAAATTTAGCAGGGAATACAAACAAATGTATGTTGCCAAATGGAGAGAGAGGGCTCTCCCATGGTCCCCGTGTGGCTGAGGTGTGTGGAGGGTTATTGGCAGCAGGAGTGGCAACATAAATGAAATATTTCTACAGGGTTTGCAGAGATTTATAAAGGACAGAGCATCCCTCAGCCTGTGCTGCGGCCATCTGCTCTGGGATCTTCCTTAATGCCCTTGGAGCTGGATTCTGCAAAGCCTGGGTTGGTTTTCTGGCTGGCAGGGACAACTCCACAGTTGTGTCACCTCCCACAGCCTCGGGGACAGCTCCGGCTGTCCTTGCCCAGCCCCGTCCCGCTGCCTCCCTGTCCCTCCGCCCGAGACCTGGAGCTGTCCGAGGTCCAAGTGAAATCCGGGAATTCACAGCCCGCCCAGTACTCCAGCTGGAATTGGGGCATTTAATCAGCCTGTAACCATGAATTACTGACAGCTATTAAACGTTCAGTAATTGTCCCCACTGACCCCCTGCCCGTGGCCCTGGACAGCCGGGGATGTCCCACGGGCACCGCGGCTTCGTCCCAGTGTGGGAAAACACCTGGTGCTCCCAGCCTTGGCCTGGGCATCTCTGGGCACCAGTCAGCACCTCCGGGCATCTCTGGGCACCAGCCAGCCCCTCGTGCCTGGTCGGTGATGCTGTGGGCAGGGGATGGGTGTGGAATGCTGTGCTGGGGCACCGGGAGCAGAGCGGGCAGGGCAGTGCCACCCCTGTCCCCCAGGGCCACCCTCCGTGCCCTGGCACAGGGACAGGGCTGCTGCCACCACAGAGCCCCGGGCTTGGGAGGCTTAACAGCATCACCTCTCCCACGGGGTTGTGCTAATTTGCTGTCTGAACAGTAATTAATGGTAATTAATGTTTGCAAACGGCACAAGGAGCATCTGTCGCTCCGTGCTCCCGAGGCACGTGCGGCGCTTTAGCCCTGGCTCAGCAGGGATTTTGGGCTGTGCCTGAATGCGGGGTGGGTTTGGGATGGACAAACACACTCAGGGCTGGTTTGTGGCGTGCAGATGTTTGAAACACTCCAGCAAACAGAGCACCCAGCGGGGACAGCCTGGGAGGGAACTTCCTAAGCTGGGACAGCCAGGAGGGCGCAGGCAGCAGGGAGGGGATGCTCCAGCTGCACTAAGGGGGGTCAGACGTGCAGCCAAACCCAAAACCGCAGACATTTTTGTTTCTCTGCTGTTTTTCCCCCTCACAAGACTTTGAGAAGTAATTGTATTGCAAATTGTACTGCAAATATTGGAGGAGAAAATTGCCTCTCCTGACAGGTTCGCTGTGTTTGGAGACTCCATCAGAGCTTCTGGGGCTGTTTATCTGCAGTGCAATTATTTTTTATTGCACAGGCACAAAGAATGGACACGCATGCATAAAACATGCAATAAATAAATAATTCAAGGGTAAATCTCTCTAATATATTAGAATATCAAAGACACAATGAAAAAGCATAAGGCAGTGGCAGCAAACTTTGGATTCAGTGAGCCCTGAGACACCTTTGCTACCTTGGAAAATCCCTTTTCCAGCTGAGACTGACAGTGGCTCTCTGCAGTACTTTTCTCCTCGTGTCTGAGCAGTAAAATCAGTTTATTATGTGGTGATTTCTCCAGATTTTCTCCAATGCCTTGGAGAATTCAAGCCTCAGTGCTTGTTTCCTTCTTTTCCAGAGGCAGCAGTGGAAATAGATCCAAGATATAATGAGATAAAAGTCTTTTCAAGCAACACTTTGTGAATATGTTGAAGGCAATGACTTTCCAAACTGAGTCTTTAGGATTAGATTAACCACCCAGTTTTCTTTAAAAGCCCCTTAAAACTCACACTTGGATGCCCTGAAATAAAACAGAAGGCAGGAAATTGATGAATCACAAAAAATGCTAACTAAAAGCAGCACACTCCCATAAATTCTGAATGAACACAAGAGCAAACAGCTTTAAAAATTGAATTAAGGCCTGGGAAGGAAGCCGTGCTGCCCCTGCAGCCCAGGGAGGCACTGGGGATGGAGAGCAGATCGAAGCAGGGCTGAGTCATCCTTCCCTCCACAAAAACCTCTCGTTCATCCACCTGCTCTGCCCTTTTGGGGCCATCCACCACCTTCCCCTCATCTGTTCTGGCCCCTTCACACTGTTCTCAATCAGTTCTCACCGTGGGAAAAACCAACCCCGAAATAACTACAAATTGTCAAATAAATTCAAGTTTCTGCCAGCAACTTCTAAAGCCAAGGGCTGAGGTGGAGGGGGATCCCTAAAGCACCAACTCCAAGCCAAGGCTGTCCCAGGGTTTTGGGGACAGATGGGGACAGGCAGCAGGCTCTGGACACGGGGGGTCTCCAGGAGGGCAGGGGAAAGGGGGGAACCTCCTTTCTGTGCACCCACACAGGAGGTTCCTCATCCCCTGCTGCAGATCCGGGGGTGAAATCCCATTCTCCCTTCTCTCCATAGCCCTCTCTATTTAATTAAGAGCCTGGAGAATCAAACTCCAGCATTTCAGAGAGCAAGGTCATGTCCAGAGCACGGTGCCCAACATCTGCTTTCCTGGTAATTGGCTCAGAGTGGCAATTTGTCAATGTTTTGAAGATAACGAGCTTCCCATTTGTGTTCCAGCCATCGAAACTCGCAGATAAGGACAGGAGCTGCGCTTGTTGGACGTCAGCTTCTCTCTGGATACAAAACTGCCTGTGCTGGTGCCCTGTCTCCCACCCCAGAGCAGTGCTGTCCATCAATACAAAGGTTAAACAACTTTTTTTTAAGGTCTGGCTGCACTCAGACTCTCAAGATATTGAAATACCACATATTTAAATATCAGCTGTCACAATGGTGAGAGTAATTATGGTTATTTTGGCAATACTAAGTAATAGTGCTTTTAAAGGTATTGAAATCTCCACACACAACTCAAAAAAAAAAAAAGCTCTAAATATTAGCGGAAGAGCCAAAATGTTTTCTACTGAGTGTTTATCTTGTGAGAAATTCTTATGGAGGTTCTGCCACTTCGCCTGAACAACTGCAGACAGCGGTCAGACAGAATCACTCACCATAAGTTATTGAAGCTTTGGGCTTCAGTTTTAGGTGGCAAGAAAAGTTTGAAAGAAAGGAAAGTTTTTAGCATCTCCCAGGAGATTCAGGCTGGAAAAGACCTTCAAGACCATCCTGTGCCTGATCGCCACCCTGTCCCCAGCCCAGAGCTCTGAGTGCCACCTCCAGCCCTTCCTGGGACACCTCCAGGGATGGGGACTCCAAACCTCCCTGGGCAGCCCCTGGCAAGGCCTGACCACCCTTTCCATGGGGAAATTCCTGCTGATGTCCAACCTGAGCCTCCCCTGGTGCAGTTTGAGGCTGTTTCCCCTCCTCCTGTCCCTGTTCCCTGGGAGCAGAGGAAGATCCCTGCTGGAACAACGCCCTGTGCACGGTGCCCCTCCCTCTGCCACAGCTCAGCTCCCACCTTTGGACACATTCCAGGTGTCCTTTTCTGCTTCAAAGAAGCAACAGAGCCACACCTGGTCAGTGCTGCCGACAGAGCTGTGCACAGAACAACCAGACCCTCAGCATAACAAGTTTTCTGCCCTCATTCTTTTCAAAATCAGCCCCTGGGAGGGATTCATTGCTCTGCCCTTCCCAGCAGGTGTCTCTTTGCCCTCTGGCAGCTCAGGATAACCAAGAACACAGCAGAAATGTCAAGGAATGCCACTTTTCCCCCTGCCCTCCCATTCCCACCTGTCCAGGGAGATGCAGCACAGGTGCAGGATGGATGCTGTGGTCAGCAGCACGTCCAGGGACGTCCGGACCAGGCAGAACATCTCCCCGTAGATCCAGTTGTCCTGAACCAGCTCGATGGCTCCAAAGGGCATCACCAGCACCGACACCAGCAGGTCAGCAAACGCCAGGGAAACAATGAAATAGTTGGTCTTGATCTTCCTGCAAGGCAGAGCACAAAATTAGGGTGGGTTCAGTGCAGCAGCCTCCACACACGGACAGAGATTGCAGCCTGAGTTTGGGTTTAATTCACCCCATCACACTAAGAGTCCCACTCTAACACACTCCTCACTTTATATGGTCATTCCTGGCTTGCTTCTGGTTTTTAAAGCCAAATTTCCACCATTTTCCTGGTATAAACACATCTTTCTTCTCACCCAGAGGAGGCAAATGGATACTCACAGGCCTCTGCATGTGGCTCAGCCTCACAGCTTGCACTGGAGACTCTGAGGTGGAGGAGGGAGATTTTATTTTAACTTGTAAATGGAGAAAATCCTTCCAGAAAGCACAGAGAATAATCTAGACTGAAGCTGTAATTTTTACTTGAAGAGTACTTTTTAAATCACAACAATAAAATAGAATTAAATCCATTAAAAATCCCACGCAGCACATGAATAGAGGCTGTTAAATATCTCTCTCTGCTCCTGAGGCTGGGCTGACAATTCCCAGGGTTAGCAGCAGCCTCAAGATGGGAATTTTGCCCTCAAATCATGGACAAAACTTGCTGAGCTGTGGTGGTGCTGCACAGCCAGCCCTTGGTCTGCGTGGGTTTCTGATCAGCTCCTTAGGAAATGTGAGGTGGGGAAGGGGCAGAGGCCAACCTGCTTCTCCGGGGCATTGCTGCTGGTTTTCACTGATTTGTCTGGTTTTCTACACTGGCAATGCTAAAAAGGATGAGGACAGGAATTGAAATGGTGCCAGCGCCGCGGGGTGAGCCGAGGGCAGTGCGGGTGCGCAGGCAGGGGCAGCTCCCTGGGGGCAGCTCCTGCCTCAGCTCCTCAGCAGGGTTTGTCCCCGTGCAGCCACCTGGGCCGGCTCACCTGAGCTGCCTGTCCCGGCACACGGCCACCATGACCAGCAGGTTGCCCAGGATGGCCATCAGGATGACGGCGGAGATGAAGGAGAGCAGCACGATCTTCTCCGCGATGCCGAAGCCCTCACTCGAACTGGGGCATGAAAGGGACAAAAGAAGAGAAGCTGCAATGGCACTGTCACTGTCACTGGGGACCACCCTAAACAACCCTTTCCATCCGTGGGCATCCCACCCATCCCACCCAGCAGCAGGAGAAGGACGCCCACAGCAGCCACAGCTGCCCGCAGCAGGAGGAGCCCCCAGGCACCCTGCAGGAGCACGTTTAGGAGAGCTGGACTGGGCTGGGCCTGATGCCTGAGAGTCCAGCTCAGAGCCTCTGCACAAAAATGCTTTCACTCTCTTTTCGCCCCAATAAATAATGTCATTTTCCATGCTACAGCATTTTGAGTTTCTTTCCTGTCATTTTCCCATTTCTTCCCCCAAGGTTTCAGTATCACAGAATCACAAAATGGTTTAGGTTGGAAGGACCTCAAAACTCATCTCATCCCACCCCTGCCATGGCAGGGACACCTCCCACTGTCCCAGCTGCTCCCAGCCCCAGTGTCCAACCTGGCCTTGGGCACTGCCAGGGATCCAGGGGCAGCCACAGCTGCTCTGGGAATTCTATCCCAGCCCCTCCCCACCCTCACAGGGAAGGATTTTTCTTTTCCATACCTGAAACCTAAATTTTCCCTCGTTCAGCTTGAACCCATCACTCTTTGTCACTACAGTTCCTGATGTGATGTGACAAGGACTAATGGGTTCAAACTTTCCTCAAGACGAGCATTTTACATCTTGAATTTTGAAATCTACATAATGTTTGCCTTTTTCTCTCTTCCCTTCCCTCTGTGCTACAAAACACAAAAGAGTCTGGCTTTTCCTTTTTTTCCTTTTTTTTTTTTTTTTTCCTTTTTTCTTGGTAATTTTTCCAGAGTTAGGGAAAGGAAATAATTTTTTTACAAGTGCCCAATTTTCCCCTACCCTGAGATCAATAAATTCTTTCCGTTAATGAAGAGGAAGAAAAGAAAAAGAAAGAATAACAGAAAACTCCCCCACACAATGTCAGCCATATTTTAAGTCTGCTTTCTATAAATAATTTGCTGTTTCAAAGAAAGTTTTTGGGTTCTCTTTTTTTTCTCCAGAGTTTGCAAAGCAGGAAGGTAACGCCCAGTATGCAATAAATTCCTCATAAATCTGGTTTTATTACAAAATTTTGAGCCACTTTGCCTCTAAAGCTATTTCTAATGATATATCCTGAATAAAATGCATCCTAAACCTTCACCTGCTTGTGTGACTTTACATTACACAATGAGAACAGGGGTGTTTCCTGTTATCAGGTGTGGCTGCAGATAAACTGCCATTAAAAGCCACACTTGACACTAATTCAGCAGGGAAATTTCTCCTCAGTCTACAGAGCTGGTGTTGGGAGCCTAGGATTATCATTGTGAGGTTGTTCAGGTAATTGAAAAATGGAACTGTTATTCTGATTTACCTGGGGTCACTTTTTATTTACTAAACAACATCCCGGGCTGCTTGCGCATTACCTCACTGAATTCTCCTGATTTGGAGAAAAACTAAAAGAGATTAGAGACTCCTGGCACACAGAGATGTGGAGTTTTACTCATCCAGACAAGCTCTGGAAATGCCACAGGAGCCCAGCCCTGAGCCACTTCTCACCAGACATTTCTCACCCCCAGCCAGGCACGGGGAGAGCTTTAAGCCCACATTTCTCACCCTGTGCACCACAGCAAACCCTGCCTGAGCCACCCTGGTGGCATCCCCGGACAGACCCGGTCACCACCCGGGCTCTGAGCAGAGCCCAGCGGGGCAGGAACTCACGCTGGCTCATTTGTGAGAGGAACATTGGGACTTTTGGAAGTGTTTCCCTCGTGCCACCTTGCGCTGCTCCCCTGGGGAACACTGAACAGGCAGATGCCTCACTGGGGTGCAGGAGGGATTTCATCCGGGCTGTCTCTGTACATCTGCCTTTGGAATAATCCATCATCAACCACAAATACGTGTTAATTATTCAGTCTCAGTAATTCCGAGTTGTTAATAATGGAAGAAGTGGATATTGCTGTAAATTAAAATCAATGGTTTGCATAACATCTTTTATCCAAGCGGAGTGCTCTGGCTTCCCAGCTCGCTTCCCTGGTTAATAAAGCAGAGATTGATGGGTTTGCTATTATGAGGAAATGAGATTCAGGCAAAGTGATTGCTGGTTAGCAGGAATATAGAAATCACTTAGGGAAAAAGGTGAAATACTGATGGGGAATGAATGCTTAAAACCCACATATGGACATATTTAAAAAGCTCTCCTGCATAGTCATTAATGTGAAAGTGAAAAAAAAAAAGGGTAATTACTTTTTCAAGCTCAATTTTCACTTTGCTGTAAACACCCCAACTTTTCTAAATGAACTCAAGGGCTTTTGCACATTTCATGCGGCAGTTAGGGAGCACAGATCGGTCACAGGGGTCAGAGCACGCACACGGCTCTGGTTTGATCACACGCCGCAGCCTGACCTCCCCAGCAGCACAGAGGGGAAAATCCCCGCTGAACAGCTCCGGGCCGCGAGCCAGAACTGCTGCAGGAGGGGAAGAGCCAGGGATGCAGAGGTGACGCCGTGTTTGGGGGCAGAGCAGCACCGCTGCTGAGAGGACGGCGCATTTGGGACGGGAGGGGACAGCTCCGCCGGCACAGAGCCGGGAGCGCCCCGGGGTGCCAGGGACATTCCCCAACAGTGCACCAGCCTCACTGAGGGACAATAAAAGCTCAGCGTAGTGGGAGCCTCGGAAAGAGTTTTCTTCTTGATTTAGCAGTGCCCTGAGTGTGTGGGGAATGCCTGGAAGGGCTGGGTTGCTTTGTTTCCAGCCGAGGCTCTTCCCCCTGGAACTCCGTCCTTCACGGAGGTCTTTAACCACAAATAAGCCGTCATTTGCCTCTCCTCTTTCCTAATTCCCTGATTATTCCTAGGCATAAAAAAAATCAGAGGTTGAGTCTTAAGCACCTAAAAATCAAGATAAGATATTTCATGAGTAAACCTGATAATGTGTCTCAGTACAGAAACATTGACAATAGGGAAGAGATTATTCAATCTCTGCCTTTCCAGCTGTTACCACATCCTTTTCTAAAATATTAATCAGAATTCAGCATTAATCCAGAAGCATTTAATTTCCTCTAATGCCTTTAAATGCTACACTGCCTGTGCTGCTTCACTTCAGCCCGTGCAGATGGCAGGACCACTCCTAACAGATTCCAGTCAATTATGTCCTTCACTTCTGTTTTAGAAACAGATTGAAATTAATTAAAGTATTGACAAGCCAGGAATAAACAGCATTCCACGTATCAAAATAACGCAGTCATATGATTCGTTTATTTGAGTGGTTTTTCTGAAAAAAAAAAACCCAAATAAATTGTGGCGGTGGGGTGGGAGGGAAGGGATGAGGTTTTCTCCTTTTGTGCTGGTTTGAAACAGAACTCCGGATAACATCACCAATCCCGCACCTCCGCTCCATGAACCTCCCGGAGGCTGAAAGCTGCAGCGCTTCAGAGAACGAAGCGTTTTAAGCAGCTGATAACACTGATTAAAACCAATTGCCAAGATGAAGCAGAGAAGACAGGCTATTTCAATGTTTCAATGTTTCGAAAATCACCCGTGTGGGCCGGCACAGTCGATCAGGGCGTGCTGGGAGCGCTCTCCCGCTCGGGAACGGGGCGGGCTGGAGCCGCCAGACGCGGCGGGACCTCGGGAGACACCGGCACCGAGCGGCGGCTCCAGCCCTGCTCCCACCTCAGGCTCTGCGGCTGAATCCTGGGATATCCTGAGCTGGAAGGGATCACCCAGTCCAACCCTGCACAGACCCCCCAACAATCCCAACCCCGGAGCGGTGTCCAAGCGCTCCTGGAGCTCCGGCAGCCTCGGGCCGTGCCCGTTCCCTGGGGAGCCTGGGCAGTGCCCAGCGCCCTCGGGGGGAAGAGCCTTTCCCTGATCTCCATCCCAAATCCCCCTGACACAGCTCCAGCCGTTCCCTGGGTCCTGTCCCTGTCACAGGGAGCAGAGAAGGAGCTGCAGACCCTGAAAATTCTCCCCTCAGTCTCCTCTCCTCTGGCTGAACATTCCAAGTGCCCTCAGCAGCTCCTCCATGGCCTCTCCAGACCCTTCCCATCCTCACGTCCCTCGTGGGAGGCTCTCCAATAGTTTTAGAGATATTTTTCCATGGTGGTGCCCAAACTGCTCCAGGACTGGGGCTGAGGCGCAGAGCCAGGCTCACACCCAGGGATCCGTGAGCTCTCCTTGGCTGGCAGCAGCACAGGGTCTGGCCTTTGCTCAGTGCAAATCGGATCTGGGGCCGAAAACTCACCCAGGACCATGAGATGCTTTGCCATGGCCTCAGTCACAGAGCGAGGCAGGAGTGTGCACTTGGGGAATGAGGGAGGAAACAAACCCAGCCCCGGGGAGCTCTGGGCTCTCCCTGTACCGGGGGATGAACTGGCCCAGCAGCCACGTCTGTCTCTGCTGCTCCTGCAGGGCGGGACAAAGCCCTGGCTCTGCCCTTCCCCAGGCAGCAGATCGAGAGTTACACAATTTACACCCACATGCGAGCAGATATCACTGCAGGGCTGATGTATGTGAGCACAATCCTCAAAACCCGTTAGACTGTCACCTAAAATATAAGCTAAAATTAACTTATGAAATCAGCATGAGATTAAGATCACAGTATTTACACGGAGCAAAGGCAGCTGCTGCAATTCCTTTGTTTTGCATCCTCTAACAACTTCCATGGGAGAGCCCTCGTGCCACCCAAACCCCACCCTGACACATCCACCTGGACTCTGCAGCACCTCGGATTCTCCTTTGTTCCTTACAGCATATTTGCAAGTCTTCACATTTGAATCCAACTGCTCCTTCACGTGCGGAATATTCCCCTTTTGTTTTCACACCAACACAACAACACTTTGGGATAATTCAGCACAGGGAGGATGTGGAGCTGCTGGAGCCAGGCCAGAGGAGGCTCCAGGATGAGCAGAGGGATGGAGCAGCTCTGCTGGGAGGAAAGGCTGGGAGAGCTGGGGGTGTTCAGCCTGGAGAGGAGAAGCTTTGGGGTGACCTCACTGTGGCCTTCCAGGGTCTGAAGGATCCAACAAGAAAGATGGAGAGACTCTTTCCAAGGGATGGAGGGACAGGACACAGGGAATGGCTCCCACTGCCAGAAATCAGGGATGGATGGGATATTGGGAAGAAATTCTTCCCTATGAGGGTGGGAAGGGTCTGGGATGGAATTCCCAGAGAAGCTGTGGCTGCCCCTGGATCCCTGGCAGTGCCCAAGGCCAGGCTGGACATTGGGGCTGGAGCAGCCTGGGACAGTGGGAGGTGTCCCTGCCATGGCAGGGGGTGGAACTGGATGAGCTTTAGATCCCTTCCAACCCAAACTGTTCTGTTTCTCTGATTCTGTTCAGAGTCAGGGTATTTTAATGGGGTTATCAAACACTCCACAGCAATGAAAAAATCCAAATCTCTGACTTAGGCAGGGATTTAAAAACACTACACAGCACAGCAGAGATGTTGTAACAATCATCTCTCCTTTGTAAATGCCGAATAAAACCAAAGATCAATCATGCCTTTAATCAGAAATGTCTTGATCAGTTCCTAATTAGAACTGCTCCTCAGAAGCCAGTCCACGGCCTCCGCCAAACTACACAGCAGTTTAATGATGAGCAGAGGCTGATGAAAGAAGCAGAAAACAACCCTGACTTTTGGTGTATATTCCATAACTGTAATGTGATTATCCCCTGTTTTCTAAGTGGCTCTTGTCACACACAAGGCTGAACGTTCAACAACAAACACCACAGAGTTGTGCTCAGGAGAGCTGAGGGAACCAAGCACCTTATCTCCAATATTCTCATTAATTGTCATTAATTTCCCTTTCATATTCTGTAAGTGTTGAAGCAGAGTGCAGGATGTGCTTCTGCACAAGAACTTCTGTAATTTGGTGATTGTACAGAACAATTTTACCTCAGAGACCTCACCATCACACACGTGTACGACCCAAGCTGTATCTCAGGAGTTCAGAAACGAGGAGTAACTGGGGGCAGATCCATGACAGGACCCCTCTGGCACAGCGTGAGAAAAGAAAGGTTCAGCCTCATGCTAAGCATGCTCTGAGTGCCCAGATTTCTCCCAGAGATCTGTGATGCCTGCTGCAATAACCAGGTGCAGAACTGGGATGCACAGAGCCCACAGCTCTTCCGATGAGCTGCTGCTCCTGGGCTAAAAGCATTTATTGCCCTGTCTTACTATACCTTTTCCTGTAAAAAAACCGCCCAAAATAAGCCTTGCCCTATGCCCAGGGGTTTGTTACCCCAAAAATAACTCTTGATCAAAACACCGTAAGGAAGTTCTTACACCTTTCTCAGCATTCTCATGCTGATTTCTCTTTTTCAAACCTTTGTTTCCATCTTTGCCCAAAGCCTGGGACTTGCAAGATTTTCACATCAGAAGCCATGAAGGTCCTGCTCTGCTTTTTCAAACAATATTTGCAGTCAGGAAAATATTGTTAAATAAAAGGCATTTAGTCAAGACCTTTGGAAGTGTCCTGGCATGAGGCTGGATATTAAAATATCCAGGTTGTGCCCTTTTCCCACTGCTTGTTTACACCTTGGACACCAAAAGACAAATACAGCTATTGGCTGTCTAACTCCTAATATTTCCTGGAGAGTTTCCCAGTTTCGAGCCTCCAGAGGAACGAAAAGGTTCCTTGCAGTCACCCCTGCTAATGGAAGACTTGGCACAGACAGGATAAAACATTGATTTCTAGAACACATTTTATTTGAGACCCCCCCAGATCCCCTGAGTGAATCCAAGCCACACAAAACCAACTCCCAGCTCGTTTTGAGCTTTACCACAAAAACCAAAGTTTGGTAAAGATAATTCCAGGGGTGGCAGCCAGAAACCTTCCAGCCCCTGATGTTCACCAGCTCCTTTTTTATGGCCCTCGCTGGTGTGGGGAGGCTCCAGGCAGGTGTCCTTTGTAAGCAAGGACATGGAATGTCCTTGATTCAAGAGCAGAGCACTTAAATTCCTGGTTTTATTTAAACCTCCTTCTACATCCCCAGCTAAGTGCATGCTCTGAATACTCTCCACAAAGCCCTCATCACATTTCTCACTTCAAATAAACAAGAGAGGAGGTCAAGGTGCTTTGAGGATGGGAAGTGCAGGCTCTCAGCTCAGATGGAACCCAGATCCCACCCTGGAGTCAGGACCGGCACATTTCTCCAGCCTGGGAGGCTCTGGGAGTGTTTGTTAATTGTGTTTAATTGTGGCTAAGCAGGGCAGGAGCTTCCAGCAGGAATGTGCTCATCTGAGAAGTCCCTGATTCCCAGGAACAGCCGCTCCTGGGGAGGAGGGCAGTGCAAAGGCAGAGGTGGTGTTGAAATGACCTGGAAGGGTCTCGGTGGCACCAGGGAGGGACTCTCCTGTCACAGGTTCTGTGAGCTCCACGTCTCAGATTCACTCAGGGGATCTGGGGGGGTCTCAAATAAAACGTGTTCTGATCCATGGCTGGGAACCCTGGGCACTGGGACTGCCTCTCCCAGCTGGCTCAGCACAGGCTGATCTTAAAAATCTGTTTCAGTTTGAGGACAGATCCCCTGCCCATAAATCACCCCCTGATCTGCTGGGGGCCTCGGGCCTGTTCCTCTCCCTGCCACTGACTGGAGGGGTTCCTTCTGCAGCTGCACTCACGAATCTGGAGCAGGTGACCTGTCCCCAGGCTGCATCCCCACAAAAGATCTCGCACCAGGACCTTGGGACTCTTTCTCCACTTCACCAAAAGCAACTCAAGGAATTTCAACTCACTGAGACAGAGCAGAGCCATGAGATTCCCTCTCACAGCCCATCCCATGGTTCTGACATGACCTCACATCTGTCCTGGAAGGACCCCCAGCTCTGTTGATGTGACTTTTGGTGCCCCGTGAACCCCACAGCTCCTCTGGCCCCACAGCTCCAGTCCTGTCCCTCAGGACACCCTGACACCCCTTCCCAGCCTCCTTACTCAGATGTCACACAAGACATCAAAAAGTTCATTTTTATGGCCCAGCTTTTAGTCCAGGGAATTTTCACGTGCACAGATTCCTCTGATAAAAGCGGATGAAAGCTCACAGGGGTGTGTGACGGCCTGACCTCCCCGTGGGGCTGAGCACAAACACAAAGAGGAGCTGCCCCTCTGCACCCTCCAACTTCACCCGCGGAGCCTGCGTGTCTCGCTCGCTCCGCAGCCGCCATCAGGGAGCACACCGTTCACGTGCAGAAGCTGGAGCCAGGCTCAAAAACTCCATTAATTAAGTGTTGGCGGAGGTGTTTGGAAAGATGTTCCCATAAATATAGTGCTTTAAAGTGTTTCCCTAGAAACTGAGAAAGGAGTTGAACAATATGAAAAACACCCAGGCTGATGACTCCCCCACGGAGCAGCGCCTGGGCTGGAGGGAGCATTTAGGAGAGAACTTTTTTTCCAAGATTTTTTTGGCTACTGGAAATTTTGGCTGCTAGCACAAAAATGTGCAAGTGAGCCTCTTTATCGTTCCTTGCTTCCCTGTGCCCTCCTGCTTCAGCCTGGTGTTGGCAGGTGGGGAACGCTCTGTGGAGCCTGTGGCTGCAGGTTCAGAAGTGCCTGAGGTGTTTGAGTGCTCCCAGTCTGTGGATTCCTCCCAGAGTGTCCCAGCTCTGCCCAACCACCTCAGCACCTCCAGGCACCGAGAGGATAAACCTGGCAAACCCCACAGCCTCTTTCAGCTGGCTCCTTATGACATTTCATGGAATCACTGAGGTTGGAAGAGCCCTCCAAGGCCATCAAATCCAAGCTGTGCCCAATCCCCACCTTGTCCCCAGCCCAGAGCCCTGAGTGCCACCCCCAGGTGACCCCTCCAGGGATGAGCACTCCAACCCTCCCGGGGCAGCCCCTGACAAGGCCTGAGCACCCTTTCCATGGGGAAATTCCTGCTGATGTCCAACCTGAGCCTCCCCTGGCCCAGCCTGAGGCCGTTCCCTCTCCTCCTGTCCCTGTGCCCTGGGAGCAGAGCCCGACCCCCCCGGCTGCCCCCTCCTGTCAGGGAGTTGTGCAGAGCCACAAGGGCCCCCTGAGCCTCCTTTGCTCCAGGCTGAGCCCCTTTCCAGCTCCCTCAGCTGCTCCAGCCCCTTCCCCAGCTTGGGGGACCAGGTGGAGAAGAGAGGGTTTGGCAGAAAATCTTCTCAATCAGTTCATTTATCTCTGCAGAAATGCAAAAGCAAATCCCTTTCTGGATGGATGCTGCTGGAGGATTAGAGTTGATCTTCCCTTGGAAAGGGAACGAGGAAGAGAGCTCCAGGCTGACTGTGGCCTGTTAAATGACATTTTATAGCCTGTTATTTCTCACCTCAGCAGAAGTGTGATCAAAGAACTTGAGATAAACAATGATTTAATGACTCCAAGTGTGGAAGCTGGAGAGGTTTGGAAAAGAGCTTGTGTGCACAGAAGAACAAACACTTGGAGGAATCCTCAGCTGTTTGCTTTCCACGAATCCCCACAGCCAGGGCACTCGGAGCACACAAACTCTTCCCTAAACCCCTTCCATTTTCTGCACTTTGGGTCATTTTGGTGCCTATTTGGTTGCAACCTCTCAGGCCAGGTTTGTGCCTGTCCCCCCAGCCCAGCTCTTGTCCCCCTCAGCCCTGAGGAGTGGCTGGCAGTGTCCGGAGCAAGGGGGGCTGAGGGCACAGCCCAGCTCCTCTCCTGGGACATCCTGGGGCTCCAGGGGTGGGTCTTTGGGCCCCTCTCTCTCCCACTGTGACTCTTGCTCCTGATTTGGATGGGGAGAGGAGATCGAGGACCTTCCCTGCCTGTTCCTGCCGTGACCCTCCTGCCTGAGCACAGCACCAGGGGCCAAACCCTTCCCAGAGCCAGCCACCAGCAGCTCCAGTTGTGATCCATGGGGAAAAGGAGCCTCCTGAGCCACCACAGCAAACTCCAGCATCTGGGACTCCTCAAACACAATTCCCTCCCAAGGGCACGGATGGAGGTCTGCTGTCAGGGCCAGTGCTCCCTGTGCCTCTGGACCAGGGCTCTGGGTTAAAAAATGGGATCTTTTCTTTGCTTCAAAGCAAACACAACCAATTCAACCAATTTGATTCCTGTTCCCTCACCTTGCTGCTCATTCCTCAAAGTCAAGATAAGATTAATGAGCCACACACAGAGCTGCTGGAGGGCTCTGCACTTTTCAAGCCACAAAAATACCTTCAGCAACAAACTGAGAAAACTAAAGCTGATAAAGCCAAGTTTGGAAGCAATTAACATCAATCTAAAATTCAGTTGGTTTAGGGGCTCGGCTTAAAAAAACCAAAAGCAATCACTGCTGTGGGCAAACTGAAAGAATACATTGTTTTTCCATAGCAGATTTAGCAAAGGCAGTTTGCCTTCACCAGCAGCTACAATAAAAGGGTTTTGTAAAAGCTGTTTACCTGCACTGAAAGTGCCAGGGAATTTTTTCCAGCTGTTTATCCAGACTGTAACAACCTCTCCCCCACACCTGAGGAAGCAAGAACCCTGTATCGAGTGTGAAGTACTCAGGACAACATTCCCAAACCTGCCTGAAACACAACTGTGGGATCAATATTTAGCAGCTATGGAAAGGCAGTGCCCATAGAGGAGACAGTTCAGGAGTCAAACTTCTGCAACAGCCTTGCCCTTGAGACTGGTGAAGACATTAAGAGCCCTACCCTCACCCTTGTTTGTAAGGACATCAGCACACATCTGCTCCTGGCAAGCATTAGGGCGATTTTCCAATGGAAACATCAGCCAGCCCAGGAAAATCTGGTCCCAGCTTTGAGCAAAGATTGGATTCTCAGTTAAGTGCAATTTCCCAGCTCGTTGCAATGGCTAAACAGGAAAGAAAAGGAAACAAAGGTGGGGAAAAAAGGATGGGAAAAAAAGCAGGCTAAAAAAAAAAAGGTGGGGAAAAGGGTAGGGGAAAAATTTGGGGAAAAAGGTGGGGAGAAAAATGTGTGGGGCAAAAAAAGGCGGGAAAAGGGGGAAGGTGTGGCCAAAAAGGCGTGGCCAAAATGGGTGTGGCAAAAAGGGGCGTGGCCAAAAAAAAAAAAAAAAAAGATGGGGA
>VZTJ01004684.1:1450225-1525624 GCA_013397795.1 Orthonyx spaldingii
AAAAAGATGGGGAAAACAGGCCGGGAAATAAAGAAGGAAGAGAAAGGAAAAGGGCACAAGAATGGCCAAAAATGCCAAGCGATGAAGATAAGAGTCGTCTGCTCCAAAAAGATAAGGGAGTGAGATTTTGCTGGCATGAGATAAGGAGGGGCTGTCAGACCAACTGGGACTGCTCTGCAGGGAGGTGATGGAGCCTTACCAAAGGTCTAGGAAGGCTTCACGGTCTTTCAAAGGCCACTGCTCACCCCTGTGCATGGCACAATTGCAACCCACACTGGTAAGAGCTCAAGGGAAGCAGAGTTTGGCCTCTCTGGATTGCTGTCACCAATCTGAGGTTTTCATTTCAAACCACTTGACAGGATCTCATTAACCTACTGCCTGTAATAAATGTGCCCAATAACAGTCACCGAGTCACATGAAATTAAAAAACCCGATAAAATATAAATAGGAAATACTCGTGGGTCATTTATTTTTCTGCTCTGGAATTAGAGAAAATGAGGTCTGCCACCTCCCTCGGGCTGTGATGAATGCAAGTTCCAAACTGAACTGTCAAAAATTTCCAGGAATGTCTCTCTAAGATCACGCTGCAGCCTTTGCAAAATTCATAGCATTTGCTACTGCAAAGAAATCCTTGGCTTGTCTGTGCCACATCTGACATTTATCCAAAGACCAGGGTGATGCCACGTCCTCAGAGCAGCTCCAGGAACCCCCAGACCAGGCCCTGCTGCGTGAGCAGAGACCTTTATCTGCAGGCAGACTGAAAATGCCACCCTGCACCTTGGCAGACTCACTGCAGGGTCACTGCCCCGCCACAGCTCGGGGGCTGCAGGAGCCGAGTCCTTCCTCCTACCTCACATTCACATCAAGTTCTTCCATCACAGGCAACAGGCACAGGTAGCTGGGAGTTCAGTGTCCATAGAAGAGACCTCATCCTGCAGTGGGGAGAGTCAGAAATACAGGGATTAGTTCCAGGATCTCCCATAAATGCAAATTTACCCAGTGAAGATACCCATGGGAGGTTCAGGCCAGGTGCCCTTGGGTTTTTGGCCACCTGGGCAGCCACCAGCTCACGTTCAGCTGCTTTGGACCAGCACTTCCAGGACTTTTTCCATCAGGCACCTTTCCAGCTCTTGTTGTGCCCATTCCAAATTACCTGCAAGACTTCCCAACTTTCAAAGCTACAACAAGTGGTTCAAATAGAGCCAAGCTGAAGAAAGTTTACAAAACCCAGGTGGGAAAACACAAGCAAGGAGGCTTGGTAAATTAATTTCTGTTTTTACACAAAACTAAAACATTGACTTACCACTAAATTAAACCAGGTTTCCTGTGACACTCTATTGTGCAGCCTTATGAATACTTAATAGCAGTGCTGTAATTACAAAGAGCTAAATGCTTTGCAGCTTGAGTTAAAATAAATGTACTTACTTCCAGTACCACTGATGTAAATATTAATGGGGTTTTTAACTCTATCAAAATTCCATCCTGACTCCAAAGAAATGAATGCACCATCTTAATAATGTGCTTGTGCATTTGCTGCTGTTAATCCAGTGGAAAAAATAGGCTCAGTTTCGGAGCACTTCAGGCTGTTGATTACCCCTTGTGTTTCCTCTAGAGAGCCAGGGATAAAGGCACCACCACAGCGCTGTTAATGCCAACCCAGATGCAAATAATGCCATTGTGGTTCCTCGGCTTCAAAGGAAAATCGCAGCAGAACTGCCTCAGCCTTCCCAGACACCCATGCCAGGTTTGCAATGCAAATGAGCCCCCGCTCTCCAGACCTGGCTCAGTGTTTGCCACGAGGAGTAATTCAGGATGTACAGATCAGACACAATTTTGCAAGCGAAATTTGCTGGAGTCAAAAGGATATTTTTATCAAGCAGGCAGAGCTTGGGCCCCGTTTGCAGCTTAAACCTTCAGCTGGTGACTCTTTGGGCACTCTGGAATCTGGTGACTTAAAAGCTGCTGCTGTATTTTGCAAATAAAAGGGTGAGAGGTCTAGAGATTCATCTCTGTGTCCCTAAGACCTGACCTCCAACTTGAATTTGGAGGAAAAACCCAAAAATCCATTGTGCTCCTGCTCTGGAGTTCTTCCATAGGACAAAATACCTGGTACAATTTCACTCTTTGAGATCTCAGCATAAAATTAATTCTGATTTCTCCTGCAAAACTGAGGAAAAGCTTTTCAGTGATTTTGTATGTCGAAATTCCAATTAGGGGGTTGTTTCTCCTTTTCTTTTTCTGGGAAAAAAATGTAATTTTAGCGTGCACTGAGGTTACACAATGTCTGTACCATCTCACTATCATGGAGACTTCTACAATAACTGAAACTTTCTATAGAAGAGTAAAAAAAACCTCCCAAAACAAACCCAAAAACCCATAGATTTCTAAAATGGAAAAAAACCTTCACAAACAGACAAAACCCCCAACAAACAAAGGCAATCCAGGAACCAGCATGGAAAGGCTGCTCTGGTGGCACTCGGGAATTCAGGAATGATCCAGCTGCCAAGCTGAGCTCAGCTCCCTCCCTCACCTGGCACACCACAAAGTCACCCTGTCCTGCCTCTGCCCCTTCTCCTCCTCATCTCCACAGGAAATGGGAAAACCCAACGAGGACATGGACAAGTGGATGCATTTACCCCGCAGCTTTAGGGCATTGGCAAAGGTTTCACCTGTCAGAGGCACAGGGAGCTGACTGCTGGCCCACAGGTGTCTCCAGGCACCACGGACTCACCTGCTCTCCGCGGGGGCCTCGGGCTGCCCCGTGGAGATGGAAATGTCCCCCAGACGCCAGCAATGGCCACACCATCTTCCCTGCAAGCACCGGCTCACTGAGACACTGACACATCCTCCATCCCATTTGTCTTCATCCCACTCAGCCCCCATCAAGTTCCACTTTCTGGCGCTGCTGTGCTGATGACAACAGAGGAGTTGAGTCACTGTGAAGAACTCACACCCCCATTTCCTGCAGCGCTGCCTCGTGGAGCTGCTCCACCACTCGTGGCACCCGAGACGAAGCTCAGGTGGACTGAGCATTCTGCAAACCCCATTTCCCCTGCAGGCAGATCCACACCGCCCCTTCTGCTCTGGGAGGGATGGATTTGAGCCCTTAACCAAACCAGCAACAGGCTGGAGCAGGCTCCAGAGGCAGGAATTCCTCCAGGAAACCCTCAGAGGAGAACAGTGACACATGAGCATGTGCCAGAGCATGGAGGCACACGAGCCTGGAACGCTGATCCCACAATTAACACATGAATAGCGGGCGGCAGCTTTTCCAACACTCATTTATCAAAGAACAAAGAAAGAATGGAGTCTCTCACACACCTTTCCCATTGTCTGCAGTTTGACTGCGAGCCGAACGCTTTTTTCCTTAAATACAACTCGATTCCTTACCTGAGACTGAGAGATTCTTCCTTAGCCAAGGCTGAGAGACCCTTCATTCATCACAGACCCTGAGCTGCTGAATCAGGACTAATGAAATCCATGTAATTAATTCCATTAGACACAAACCGTGCCCACATGAGACTCAGATCAGACCCAGCTGCACCCAAACTCCGTCAGGAGTTTGGAGAGCAAAGGGGTCCTCTCTGAACCTCAGTGGGAGGTTCTCCCTTACCCTTTTGGGTCTCTATGGAAATCACTTGTTAATCATTCTGGATTAACTTTATCTCTCTCTTCAATGTATTTTTCCTCCCTGTGTTAAGGAACAGAGTGAACCTTGTCATTGAACTTTAAGTCACACTTTTACAACATCCTATTAAAACCCCTTCTGCCAATACCTTTGGAGACAACTCTAAGTGATCAAAATTACCCATTTGTGACACGCTCTGCTGCACCACAGAGCAGGGAGGGGGGTGTAAAAATAAACTAAATTCAGTTTCTACGTGTCTCATGCTCTCGGTGAAGAATTGGACTGATCACTGCAGTGACTTGGTTCCTCTCTTCATAAGTGTAAGGTAAAAAATCCCCTTTATAATAATCCTTTGCCAGCTTTCTAGAGCACAGCGTGGTGTGCAGCAATGACTGATTTCAGTGTTGTTTTCTGGCAGACACGTTTATAATGGGGCACCACAGCAAAAGATGCCACAGATGTTTGGAAAGCCTGTTTAGCCTTCCCCTGGAAATTTCTGTCCTCCACACCTCAGACAGGAGTTCTTGGAAGTGCAGGGAGTCATTTATCTCCCACCCAGTGTGTGATTCCTGATTGAGACCAGCAGAATCACTCTAACATAAATAAAGATTGCCACTACCATCTAAATCCATGATTTCAAGAGGCTCCTCGCTTTCTGTAGTGAACATCTGCCCGAGTGAAGCTGGGATTGAATAAAAAAAAGCTGTTGCTCGATTCCCTCCACATTTCACATTTGGGGTGGTGATTTTCCTCATCGCTCCATCGTTATCAGAGAAAAAGAAGTTGTTAGCAGAGGTTAACTGGACCAGATCTCCCCAGCCCACATTAAACTGATATTTTTGAAGTGACAGTCACCTCAATCCAAAGACAATTTCTTGCTCATCACTGCAGAGCAGTCCAAAACCCTGCAAGTGTTCTAAGGGAATATCCTGCCCATGACAACACTCAAGGAATAGGAAATATCGAAGTGATTCATCTTGTTCACTCCCAGAGAAAATGGCTCCATTGCCACCCATTTCTGCCAAAGGCACGGCCCCTTCACAGCACCTCTTGCCTTCCCTGTCACTGCTGTCCCTTTTCTCCCCATGAAGGACAAAGCTGATAAGAAGTCCCTCAGTTGTCAGCAGAGACAGATTGCTGGGCTGATTTTCATCCAACATCATTCCAGCAGGTTAAAATGGAGCAGTTTGCTTAAACAGAGAAAAATTAAAAGAGAGACATGACACGTCACCCAAAAATTAAAATGGAGTCCAGCTGGAAATAGAAAACCCAGAAGAAACGTCTTTGTTTTCCAAAAGAGCTCTTTAAACTCTAAGAGAAGTCTCTGGCTTGACCACCCAAGCCCCAGGCACTGAGTTTAGGGCCTCGTGTTCCCAAGGGATGCCACGGTCACAGGGGGCACGGGGGTGACAGTGGCAGCCACACCTTGTGTGCAGTCAGCTTTCCTTGGTGCCAGTCTGCCTTCACCGCTCCCAGCTGCGCCCTCTGTGCCTGCTCAGCCTCACACCAGGGTGTTCTGTCTGCACTGGCAATGTTAAAGTTTAAATTTCATCCTCGAGTACCAAAATAGTCCCAACAGGCATCACGATCCAAGGGCTGTTCCCTAGGAAAGGGCACGTGGAGGCAGCTGTGCCTTCCTGCTCTCCTGGATCAAATATTTACAGCAGTAAAGTTCCTGTGGGCTGCTCAAGGGTGACTTTGTTCCGAAGCAGAGACATCTGCAGCAGATCTTTGCCTGTCCCGTGCTCTGTTCGTGTGAGAGCAGCTGTAAAACCCGGGGGGTTATTTGCTGTGACAGGGGCATTATGAGCTGTCACAGCTCGCTGCTCTCACCTTCAGCAATTACTGTCAGCTTTGGTATCCAAACCGAGCCTTCAGCTGCACTCTCAAACCTCAGCCCAGAGCAGCATCCCACGGGGGACCCTGGCTCTCTTAAAACACCAAAAGTACAGCAGGAGATGTCAATTAACAACTGAGGGCAAGAGGGGTGGGTCAGTCCTTTCTCACCACCTGTGTCTGACCTGTGCAGGGCTGCCATGCTCCCCCTTTGCTCACATGTCATAAAACTTCCTCAGAACTTACTTTTTCCTTCCTAAAACACTTTCCAGCTTTTCTTCTCCTCACACCAGCACCGGGATGTGGAAGCTGCTGCCCCGGAGAGGCACCAGCTGTGCTTTCTGTGCCAAATAAATTGTTTGTTTACACAGCCCTGTAGACTGGAAATGCTGGTAAATATGGGAATCCCTCAGCTTTGCCGTGGGGGTGGTGCTGCTGGTCACTGCCAGCTTGCTGGAGGGGCTTTGGGATGCTCAGCACCATCCCAGCCCAGCCCCTGGGATGGCTGCACACGCCCTGGGGCTGTCCAGGATCCTCACTTCCACCAAGTCTCTGATGCTCCAGTGCCTTGTTTAAAAGCTGCCCTGCTCCAAAGCCCACAGGAGGTGATTCCCATGGATATTCACCTCACCCCAGACACTGCTGTGCTGCTCTGAGCTCTGCTGAGGAGCCTGGGCCAGCAGCTGCCACCTCAGGAGAGATGAGGGACAGAGCAGTGACAGGAACCCTCTCCCTCCTGGGCAGGTCTGGAACATCCCAGGGATTGCCTGGAGTCCCTCTCATTTTCCACGTGTGAATTCCTCGCTTTTCCAGCTGCACAGACGAGCCTTTGTCACCCATTTCTGTCCCTCCTTGGGGTCCCTGTCCTGCCTTTTTCGAACCACCCAGGCCCAGGAGGGGAAGAGAGCCAGGAAAACTCCTCACTGCAGAGAGGATTTACCCACAGCACAACGGGAAGGGCTCAAGCACAACTCGTCTTTCCCACCACCTCAGCTCCTGCCCCGTTTCACACACAGTTGTTGTGTGGTGGACTTGTTCCACTCCCCATCTGAAGGCCAGGCATAACTCCAGCTTTATTCTGTTGGAATTAAATGCCTCTGGTTGGTTTTATTGCTGCCATAAGCTGGGTTTGCAGGCTGTGAAACGCAAGCAGGAAATCAGCTCCTGCTTTGAAGCCCAGTGCCAGAACTGAGTTTATGGTTCTGCAACTGGACTTCAGCAGGAACAGGAGGATCTCCTGGCCTGGGTGTCTTTCTCAGCTCTAATTACCCCTGTGTAACTCTGACTAAGAAATCACTTGGGTCGTGCTGAATTGCACCATCTGTGATTTCAGCTCTGCTGAGGCTTTCAGCAGACAGAATCCACTGGTTTGAGCGGAGCTGAAAACAGGGAGCTCAACAGAAGGAAGGATGGAAACAGAAGGGAGTGAGAAGCACCAGGTCACAAACCTGCAGCACCTCAAATCCCGTGGGCAGGCTCAGGGCAGAGGTCACAGCTGTGCAAAAATACAGAAGAAAACGTGTCCAAAAGCACAGCAAAAGGGGAAGCTGGGAGCTGTGGAGTTATGGTAAAAGTTTAGGAGCTGTCAGAGAGCAATAAGAGTTGCTGACAAACCTGCAGACTGCAGAAGAGGTTGATTTTGAGCATATTGCTAAGAAAATAAATAATTAAAGTGAGGCTCAGCTGGAAAATATTGAAGTTGTTGACCACACACTGCCAATAAATACTTCAAAAGTTGGACTCAGTGATCTGGAAGGTCTTTTCCAGCCTGAAGGATTCTGTGATTTTATTTTGGGGACCCTCTTATGTGGTGATAAAGTTTTCCATCCCCACAGATTAAAGAGCAATTATTAATGCTGGTCACTTCAAAATTAGCAAGTCCAGGTAATGGCATCTTTGTCTTTAAAAGGAGTTTTAAAGAGCTGGGTAAGGAAATTCACACATGGTTGGTCTTGATTTCCAGTAAACTTGGACAATCAGAGTCAACAAAAAAAAGTATCAATATTTTGAAAGAATAAAGTGGATAATCTAGGTAATTATAAGCCTATCAATCCAAGACTGCTCTCCAGCACAGGAATAAAACAGCTCCTAAAGAACACAATTCATCAGGAATTAAAGATGGGGAATAGAATTTGGCAAATCAGTGGGAATTAGAGGAGAATAAATTTGCCTTCTTGATATTTTCAGTGCTGATCCACAACAACACTGACACAATAAATTGCTGTATTCTCTGATTTCAGAGAAGCATTTGATGTGGGATTACCCCAGGGTTTGATACAGGATAAAACCAACTCCATGCAGGATTTTAAACCCAGGAGAGTGAGAGAAACCATTCTGGGATGCGTGGTTCCGTGCTGTGATGATCTGATGAGCAGAGCAGGACCTGGGGCCTGTCTGTGCTGGTGCAGGGAGGGGGAGGCTGTGACTGGCAGGAGGAATTGGAACCTGGGCGGCACCCAGGGGTGTGGAGTGCTGCATCCAGAGGGATGAGCGTTTATCCAGCAGTCTCCTGCCACCTCCGGTCACCGATTCCAGCCCTTCATCCCTTGAACACAGCAAATCGCTCACTGCAGGATTCAGCACAGCCCCGGGAACGCAGCTTTTACTGACCGAGGTGTTTGCTTTCCTTTCTGAGCTGCCAGAATCTCACCGCCTCTCCCAGGAGGAGAAACTTCTGATGTTCAGACAATGGAACTGTGGAGATTGGGTTCTTAAAATAGCACGAAGAAGGGAAAAAACACCCGTGTGGAATATAAACCTGTGCTTGAGGAGCAGAACTTTCCTTTCCCCTCCTGTAACAGGAGAGAAAAGAACTCCTTTGTACCCCTGGGATTTCGAGTTCTTTCAGATGAGATTTAATTACTCGGGAGAGCTGTTTGGAGCTTTTGTTCAGGATTTCACGCAACTCAGAGAGCAGCGAGTGCCACTTCAGAGCCCTGTGTTCCCTTAATTGCTGGGATAAAGGGAGGCACAAAGATCCCCGGGCAGCTCTGACCTGGAGGCACTTCCCAACCCAATCCCTGCTTCTCCCAGACACTCGGTGTCTCACTGGTGGCATTCAGGGAGAAGTGGCCAACTGCACCAGGCTCTCTAATTACAGCCTGACCTGTTGCTAATGAGTGTTTGATTAACTCACTGCTGCTGCTTTATCACACTAAATAAATAAATAAGATCCACTCTCCTCTGGCGCTGTTTGCAGAGCTCATTTCCAGTCAGAGCTCCGAGCAGTCCCCAGCGCCAGCCCTGCCTCGCACCTTAACCTGGTGTAAAATCAGCACACCCGGGCAGCAGCAGGAACTTCTCCATGGAAAAAGTGGTTAAACACCGGCAGGGGCTGCCCAGGGAGGTTTGGAACCCCCATCCCTGGAGGTGTCACCTGGAGGTGGCACTCAGGGCTCTGGGCTGGGGACAAGGTGGGGATGGGGCACAGCTTGGGCTCCATGGGCTGGGAGGGCTTCTCCAGCCTCACCTCCTTCTTATTCTGGGATTCTCTGACAGTGAGGGATGGACAAGGGTGCTGAGCAAACAACAGCCACTGCCTTCACCAAAAACCTCCAGCTGAGATGAGTCCTCAGAGCTGGAAACGTGGTGTGGGGTGGGCACAGGGGAGGTGCTGCGATCCCACAGTCCCTGGAGGTGTGGGGAGCTCTGAACGCGATGTTTTGGAGGCAGTGATCCAATACCATCAAACACCAGATGTTTCAGCCCACCACATCCGTTCTGGATAAAAATCTCCCTGGCAGGCCCATCCCTGCCACTTCCCAGCCCCTTCCCTGCTCAGACTGGAGGATCACAGCCTTTCCAGACTCTCCTGCAGAAGGTCCAGCTCATCCTCAAGCTCTCTGAAGCTCCTCCTGCCAGGGGCCTTCAAATCCTGTCTCCACTTGGCCACTGCTTCTCAAAGCTCCCCACCGCAGCAGGGCTGACTGCCCCACTCCCATTTCCTTCTCAAATTTTCAAAAAGAAACCTCTAAAAATCATCCTGAAAGCATTTTGCAGTTCTCACGTTGCTCGTGAGAAGAAATTTCCACTTTTTATTCCCATGCACAAGGAATCTCTGACTTTCTGCCACTCACAGCCACCACGGTGAACATTCCAGCAAATCAACTGGTAAGAAATCCCATGGGAACAGCAGATTTTTAACTGAGTATTGTGCTTTAGTTAATAATTAGTTCTCAATGTACAGGGGCAAGGAGTAGCAATGAAAACCTGGTTTAGTCCCTAAGATAATTCAACAGGACAAAGGAATCAACAGTGTGTGACTTTTATGTCCCTTGGAACTCAACAAAAACAGCTGCAGCATCAGCAACCAAAAAGTTGCAATGAATGGCCCACAAATATGCACAGAAAAGAATCTGAATGTTGCCAGCAAATTTATGATTCGTATTTAATCTAAAATCAATCTTCATCCAAAAATCTCCGGTATAAAGATCAGTCATCTCCAGAGGTGTCAGGAGTGAGAGATTCCTTGTTCTTGAGCTCACCTGGACTCATGGTGTGTTCCTCCTGTGCTAAATTACTTTGGAGGTTGCAACACGCTCAGGCTGCAGGGATTTATGGATGGGATGGTCTGTGAGACTGGAAAGGGCACAAGCAGCGTCCATGAAGGTCTTTATTTTGAAATTCTGTGGTTTTAAACAAGAAAAAGGTTTGGTCACAACCAGATAAAGCAGCTTAAGAAAGACCTGAACTTTCTCTGAAAAATATGACATAAAACATTGTCCTTTGTGGATTCATTTGGGGCAGGAGTCTGAGGCAGGGCAAGAGCTTCTGCTGGCCAGGAAGGTTGGAAATCCTCTTAATCCAACGTACTTTGGGGCATTTTCCATCAAAATTCCTTTACTTTCACCTGTTGAAGCTCCTTTCTGTCCTGCTCTCAGCACTTGTGCCAAACCCTGAATATGCTTCAGCTGGGCCCGAGTGTGCCCAGCCCTGACCAACTGCACAGACTCCAAGCTGTGCCACAGGAAAGCAACATTGGGCGAGTTTTCCATAGAAAAGATGCAGAAGGGAATTCACACCTTGCCCAGGACACCTCTAGAATTCCCTCCTGTTTCCAGGCTCACACCTGGCAGCACAGGGACACGGGGACAGCACAGCACCACTGCAGCTTGTGGAGCTGTTTATGAAAACCCCAAAAGTGGCTTTGAAATGGTGATTTCCTGTTTGCACTCGCTCTCTGGAGCACAGGGATACACAGGGGTGGAGGAGTAACTGCAGCCTACAGATGCAGTTTGAGGCTGCTTTTAAAAACTTCCATGTGGGTGTTTGCCAAAGGAGCTTTTTTTAATATTTTATTTTCTTCCCTGCTCGTGAAACAACTGACTTTTATTCATATTTACACAGCCCATCGGAAAGCAAATGAAAAACATGTCCTGAGAAGCTGCAAAGTACTAAATTATCCAAAAGTAAATGTTTTTGCTGGGAAAAAAGTTCCAGGTGTGGCTGCCAGACTCCTTCCAGCCAAAGCTGCAGCACTTAAGGGAACAAAAGAGCCTCGACACGGGGAAAGGAATGTCACTGCTCTTGAAATAAAAACGGGTTTTGCTCTCAAGCAAAAACTGCGTGAGAGACATTTCTTTCACCTGGATGTTTTTCCCAGGGCCAGGAGGGAAATCAGGGGGGGCTCTCAGTCCCCAGAATGATGTGGAGCCAAGGGAGCCTCCTCAGTCACTCACAACGAATAATTTTCATTTTGGACTTTTTTTTCATTTCTGTTTTTCATTCTTGGGAAACCTCTTCAGGATGAGAGTTGCTTTTTTCTCCAGATGGATCCAAGGAAAGTCTGATTTAGGCTTCCCTGAACTCCCCCATCCCCTCTGTGCCTCATCAGCACTGTTGGCTCTCCCCAGTCCTTTAAGATCCCTCCATTCACATTTATCATCACATAATTTTCTGCTTTGAGTTCATTTTACCCTAAAATCCCCTGACTCCAGCAATGCTGCACTTTTTAGTGGGTCCTAACTTGCCTTTTCAAGAAATTATTCCTTTGAGGAAAAAACCACCCACCTTAAGTAGAGAGTTGATTCTCCCACTGCATTAATTCTATTAATTAATTCTATTTCCTTCACTCTAATTAAATATCATTTCTACCAGCATGAAAGATCCAGCTCACTGTGGCCAGACCCTCTTTGTAAATCCCTTAAGAATTAATGATAGCTCAGATTCTGGAGCGCTGGTATCAATTTGTTGCTTTTTACCACAGGAGGAGCTGCTGCCTGCCTGGTGCTGCCTTGAACCAAGCCCACCATCCTCAGCTGCCTCTGGAAGCTCCTCCAGACACAACACCATTTAAAAGAACAGTGATAGAGGATAAATAATCATTAAAAAAAGGCTGTTGAGCACATGGTTTGCAGCAGAGGCTGGGAAGGGCCAGGCAAGGTCACAGTGGCTGCAGTTGGCTGTTAAAGTTAAATGGGGATTTATCGTGATTGGATCTTCTGTAACAAACCTGCCTGCACCCCGGACCTCCCTGAGATCTGTCCTAATATCCCAGCTGAGGCACAAAAGCGTTTTTGTAGGATTTGTTACAACTTCGGGCTCCTCAAGGTCACTGCAGCAGGCGGAGCCGCCTGTTGTGGAATCTTTCCACTGGGATCGAGAACACGGACACAGAATTCGTGAATTCCTTGATCTGCGCTTGTGTCCCACTGGGATTTTGAACCTTGGCCTGCACCTGTCCTACCCTTGACCTTGGAGATCCCAGATGTGATGGCACTATTTGAACCGACCTCCCCAAACCAGGCTCCTTTCTGCACCACCTGGTGCAGCCCTTGTCCTTTTCCTCCTCCTTCTCTTCCTCCTCCTCCTTCTTTTTCCTCCTCCTCTTCCTCCTCTTCCTTCTCCTCCTCCTCCTGCTCTGGTGGAGAGGAACAAGGACAGGCTGAAAGCCTGGGAGAGCCCTCTGAGCCTTTCCTTTATCCAGAGCTGCCTTAAAGCTTTTCAGCAGCACTGAGCTCTTCCTTCCCACCCCTCTGTATTCCCAAAGCAGGGCAAGGCTGTCCCTCAGGTGCTCCCAGACATGTGAAGGGTTTGTTGGGCTGTGCAGAGCACCAAAAGGAGGTGCAGTGGGGTGTCTGAGATGCCCTCACTGCAGGGCCAGGGTTTGGTGCTGTGCTCACAGCAGGGATTTATTCCCGTGGCTGCTCAAGGCTCTGCTTGCAGAGGGAGGCACAGGTTGGACACCAGTTCCCTTCACCTCCTCCATCAATCTCCTGTTCCCGTGGCTCAGGCAGTCCCGTGGCTGCCTCTCCGTATCCCCACTGCTCAAAACCTTCCTTTCTCAAAGCTGCACACACTGAATTCTGTCTTTGCACGGCAGGAGATGCCACCAGGCCCTGCTCTGGACGAGGCAGAAGTGGAGTTGGAGCTCACTTAGCACAAGTCACTGTCCAGGGGGGGACACTCAGCTCCAGGTGCTGACTGAGCACAGCCCAGCTCTGCTCACACCAATTCCCTGGAGACTGTTCCCTCCAGGAATTCATGGGCAGCAAACCCTTGTTCCCCCCACCCCTGCTTTTCATCACAGCTCACCAGAAGCTGGGAAGGGGCTGGGGAAGGGGCAGGGCAGGGAGAGGCTGGGATGTGAGCAGGGAACGAATCCAGCCTCGGAAGAGGAACTGACGTTGCAGTTTTTGCCCTGCTCATTTTACAGTAAATAAAGAATTAAGGAAGATTGCTGGAAATGTGTCCATTCAGGCAGCAGCTGAATTTCCTGTTAATTGCTTTGGGAGTGAGGGAGGAGGGGAAAGTGAGGAGACATCACAATGAGCAGTGAGGGACTGGTGACTACCCAAAGCCTCACTCTGCACTTGTGTTGCTAATGATAGAAATAGAGATGTGCTCTCATAAAAACCCCTGGTTAGTGAATGAGGGTGAATATAAAAAATAAATCCATCTCTCAGGGGGAGAGAGCAAAGTGATGTGTCATGGCATTTGTTTGGGGTGAAGGAAGAGCACCAAGGCTCTGCTCCGCAGGTTTTCCCTGCACCAGTCCCAGGAGCAGGGCAGCCCCAGTTCCCCCAGTGGCTCCCACTGCCCTGGGACTGGAGCCAGCTGGGCTCAGGGTGAGGAGGGGCCTTGCCAAAGCCCACTGTGAACAGGGGCAGCACAAATCACAGAATCATGGAATGGTTTGGATTGGAAGGGACCTAAAGCTCATCTATCCCCCCCCTGCCATGGCAGGGACACCTCCCACTGTCCCAGGCTGCTCCAAGCCCCAATGTCCAACCTGGCCTCGGACACTGCCAGGGATCCAGGGGCAGCCACAGCTTCTCTGTGCACCCTGTGCCAGGGCCTGCCCACCCTCACAGGGAGGAATTTCCTCCCAATATCCAGTCTAATCCCACTCTCTGTCAGTTGAAGCCATTCCCTGTGTCCTGGCACTGCAGGCTCTTGTGAAAAGTCCCTCCCCATCTTTCTTGGCTCCCTCCAGGCTAACCCTGGCACGTGCCAAGCCTGGCCTTGTTTCTGCACCTCACAGGCAGTTCTGGGTTCACAGGGAGGGGAAGCTGCCGGGAAACCAGGAGGTGTTTGGATATTCATCCTGGATGCACTCGGGAAGAGGGAAGGAGAACCTGTGCCAACGTCACACCTTTCAAACCCAGCCGTGGCAACCGGCGAGAAGTGGCTCTGAACAGGGAAGCAGGAAACCCTGAGCTGAGACAATCTCCTGCCCTGTTATCTGTACCTGTGGTTTATTGTATTTAACCAGGCTTTTGATCTGAAGGAAGAACATCCGAAGAGAAAACAGCACCGAATCCTTTGCCAGCACCAACTTTGCAGATCCAATAAAACCTCAGAACAACATCGAGTCAGCAGATCCAGCAAACAGCTTTTCTTTGTGATCTTGGCTTTTTCGCAGAAAATCACATTACACTGGAATCAGACCTCTCACAGGAAGTTTCCATTTGTCACTTAAAAAACCAACTCACTACCAAGAAAATCTGCTAGGGCTGCCATGCAGCAGTGTCAGCTCTGTATTTCTTTTCAGGCTGTAAAACGGCTTCTGAGGCCACGGAGAGCAGAATCAGATGGAGGAAAAGGGCTGGGGGAGACCCTGAGGAGCTGTTTAAGCAGACCCAGCCGTATTTTCACCTGCTGTGGATGACATTTGGAGATGGAGATTCCACACTCTCGTTATGCAGTCTCCCAGGGGAAGCACATGGAGAGATTTTTCTCGGCTCTATCCTAAATTTTCCTTGCTGCATTTTATTGCTGTGACTTCTTCTCCTGCCCTCCACAGACTTTGTTTATTCCTCTTGCTGCAGTCACTCCTGCAGCTGCAGAGCAGCCCCACGAGCAGCCCTGGCTGTGCTGTCACTGACACAGAGCCCTCCCTGCCCCAGCTCTGCTCTCCCTCCTGCTCATTCCTCCTCCCTGATCCCTCCCGTGGCTTTCCTGAAGTGCAAACCTGAAAAGAGCACTGGGAGGAAGGATTCCTTCCCCGCTGCCCACATCCCACCCCTCTGCATGAGCCCTGCTGCTGGGTTTGCTCTTTTCCAGCATTAGCTGGGCAGTTTGGTGAGTCCCCGTTTTCTGTGTGTGACTTCCATGTCCTTGTCCATGCAGTACCTTCCTAACTGATCATGGACTCATGGAATTGTTTGGGTTGGAAGGGACCTTAAAGCCCATCCAGTGCCACCCCTGCCATGGCAGGGACACCTCCCACTGTCCCAGGCTGCTCCAAGCCCCAATGTCCAGCCTGGCATTGGACACTGCCAGGGATCCAGGGGCAGCCACAGCTGCTCTGGGCACCCTGTGCCAGGGCCTCACCTCCCTCACAGGGAACAATTCCTTCTCCAGGCTGAGCAATCCCAATTCTCTCAGCTTTTCCCAGTCCTCTTGGCCTTTTCTCCACCCTCTCCTCGTGCAGGCAGTGACTCCTGCCTTGGCACAGCTCCATCGATCCTCAGCAGCTCCATCAATTTCCTCGTGCAGATCCTTCCCCAGCAGTTCCTCAGGGACGAGCACAGCCTCCCAGAGATTCTCAGGAGGGAGACGGGAGTTTTGCACTCGACCCATCGTCCTGAACACTCAGGAGATGAGGGCGCTCGGGTGGGGTAAGGCTGGCCCCACCCAAGGCTCACAGGAAGCAAATCCTTTGTGCCCAGTTCCTGACGTGGGACATTTCTGCACCAGGGGATGCAAACTTGTCACCAAGAGCTCCCTGACCCAGTGACTCCCTGCAAGTTCCCGTGGCTGAGGAGTGAATTCCCGTGGAGTGGATCCTGCTGCCAAGGCCATCCCTCAGCCATTGCTCTCCAGGGTGCTTTTCCTGCTGGTGTTGCTTTTAGCTGGGTTTTGTTAAGTCTTCATCACCTAAAAACGTTTCCATGTGCCAAGATTGGAGCTTTCAGCCTCTCCTGGGTTGCCTATTTTTGGATCCTTGATCTGGGCTCTCGTTGCTGATATTTTTGTGTGTTTGTTTTTAAATAAACAAAAGCTGGAACAATAAATGTCTGGGCACACAGAGAGGAGTGAGGGATCAGATTTTTCATAAAAGAGGAGGGATGTGGAAAAGAACGGAGCTGCCTGGGAAACACTGCAGAGCCAGAACACCTCTCAGCTCCTCTGTCGGGGAGGGATGCCAGGAGGGGAGGGCAGGGAGTGCTCGGGATGCAGATAAACACGGCTGAGCTGGAGAGAAGCATTAATCCAAACCAGAATTAATCTGCTGCCACCATTATCATTATTGCTAATAATAAACAGGGTGTGTGGTGTGCTCACAGCCCTGCTCGTTGCCAGAATTCCAGGCAGCAGGAATTCCTGGCTACTGGAAACTCTTCCTCTGCTCCAAGCTTTTCTACTCGGAGCTGATCATTTCCCTGGCACTTACATCTTGCAGATTTTTGTGCTCACATTCCCTGACCTCACCCCAGCCTGTTCCTCCCAGGTCTCACACCTGTGGTGTGAGGTGAAGAACTCAGATTTCTCCTCCCTTTTAGCATTTGCATCCTCCAGTGGTGATGGGTATTCCATGGAGCAGGGAAATCCTGAGCTGAATGGGAAGAAGGAAATCCCTTCTTCCTCCGATTCCCTGGTTGTGTTTTAATCATCCCTGAGCAAGTTCCGCTTGCTGTGTTTTATTAAAAGCAAACACAAGTGCAGAAGGGCTGCTTGTTTTCCTCCCTGAGCTGTAATGGAAGGGATCTGATCAATAAAACAGCGCAGCCAAGCAGAGCCCATGGAAAACGGGCACCCATAAAAGGCATCTTTGCAATTAGTTTTTATCAGCTCCGTGATTTTCTGCCGACCAAGGAGGCTCCTAAACTCAGACCAGCAATGGGGTGCTTGCTCTGCACTTCTCTGGAAATCCTCACAGTCAAGTGAGATTTAAACAGGGTTTGGGGTTTTTTTCTGTCTTCTTTCATTATTAAAGAAAACAATTGGCTGATTTCTTTTTTTATTACTCCCCATCTGATATTTCTGAGATTGACCAGGAAGACGTTTCTCACCTGGAGGTTTGGTGATAGCTCAGCAGATGGTGTTTCTTGGAGGGTTCACTCTAACTCTGGCTTCTCCTGTTTCGACTCTGCCGTTTGAACCCAGCACAGCAGTTACTGAACACGACATTCTGGTGGTTCTTAATGTTCTTGGAAGATGCTTTCCCTTCATCCTTAACCCCCTGCTCATTACTATTTCACAGATTCCTTTAGCCTCCCTTATCAGACACCTACATGTTCTAATTCCTAATTTATATTCATTGCTGCAACTTTCCCTTATTTTTCTGGGGATAGTGTTGACTGGGTTTGGGTTTCTATTTTATTTCCTTTTTTCCTTCTCTGCCGAAGGATAAAAATTTTCCTTGGCAGTTTTTCCTGTTGGGGAAAACATGTTTTTGTAACAGTCCCGTGGAGGATCCATGAAGAAGAAACACGTTCCACTGCTTTGGCTCATCTAAAATCAGCTGCAGCTTTGAGTTCTGTCACACAGAGCTCTGAGAGGCACTTTGAAGGCTCTATAAAACCCATCTGTGAATAACCAAACCCTCCTGGCTGCACCAGGGCACAGCAAAAACACCCAACATCACCCACAAAGAGGGGCAGAAAGTGGCTTTTCGCCTGATGTCCCCATCCCAGGCTGGTGCCAGCACCCTGTGCCCAGGGGTGACTCCCCAGAGCAGCTGGAGGCTCCATCTCAGAGGCTCCATCTCCTCATGAGCCACAGGGCCACTGCAGCTCCAGCTGTTCTCTCTAATTGCTTCCTAATCACGTCAAACTGCCCAAGTTCCATTTGTGTTCTCTCAGAGTAATTTGCCTTCCCCATGCCCTGCTGGCTGTGCCTCTCCCTGTGACCCCTGTCTGCAGCCACTCCGCGGGGCTGAGGGGGGCCTGAATTAGATTAGGGCTTCTAATACCAATGAGTCTAATGGAATTACACCACAAGAGCAGATTAAAGTCGGCTGCTTCGCAAGCCCTGGGTTTGGATTCGTGTTGGCTGAGGGAACAAGCACATGGCTCATCCCTCTCCCATCTCCTGGCCCCACACATCCAGTGGGAGATAATCCCAGCGGAGGCAGAGGCTGGATCACCCTGCCAAATAATAATAATATAATAAAGGTAGCCCCACAAAAAAATGCAGCAGGCAGAGCAGGGAATGCCAGGAAACAGAAGTGCAAAGAGTTAAATGCAAAAGCCATGAAGCACTTTTCCCATAAACTGCACCACAATGAGGTTCTTCACACTCTGCTTTCTCTAGGAATCAACCAGGTTTATACAGAAACATTGGTACCATTTAATTGGTGTATTGGTCTCTTTAGAAAGGTGGTTTTTTTTTTTAGGGACTCTCTGAGGAACGAAGCACAGGAATGACAACATCAGAACAGGGGACAGTCTCTAACCTGACACTCATCAGTGTCCTTTTCAGCAAAAGGGCCAGGGAAGCCCTAAGGGGATAATTAATCAGTAGTGTTCCCATGAGAGCTTTTCTTTAACCCCCAGGACCTGGCACTGCCACCCCAGATTTTATTCACAGGATTCTCAGGATTTACATCAATGATTATTGCAGTCACTGAATCCCAGAATCATTTGGGTTGGAAAAGCCCTCCCAGCCCATGGAGTCCAAGCCGGGCCCAAGCCCCACCTTGTCCCCAGCCCAGAGCTCTGAGTGCCACCTCCAGGAATTCCTGGGACACCTCCAGGGATGGGGACTCCAAACCTCCCTGGGCAGCCCCTGCCAAGGCCTGACCACTCTTTCCATGAGGAAATTCCTGCTGATGTCCAGCCTGAGCCTGCCCTGGCCCAGCCTGAGTTCTTGTGGATCCCCAGGCAGCTGAAGCCAGTGTGGCTCCTCAGTGGAATTATTCAGATTATTCCATTTGTGCATGAACCCAAACACGGGGCAATCCTGCCCTGCCTCCCCACTCCTGCACACCGGCAGGTGTTGGGAGGACGGTGCTCTCCTGCTTTTCCCTCAAGCAGCAGCTGTGGTTCCAAACACAAACCACGGGAACGTTTCTGCAGCGTGCAGGGTGGCAGTTGGAGGTGCAAGGCACTGTGCTGCCTCCTGGCACCTTCCTGGCACTCATTCCATCCCCTCCTCCTGCTCCTGCAGTGTGGGACACAGCCGGAGGCACGGCCACTCCCCACAGAGGACACTGGGGTTCCCACCTTGTCCTCCCCCTTGTCCTCCCCTTCCTGCTGTCTCCAGGAGCAGAGGAGTGTGGAAAGCAGGGCAGAGCTGTCCACAGTGGAGAGGGGAGGAATTCCCAATGCTTCAGCTCCACTCCCAACACAGGTTCCTGCATCCTCTGTCCCATGTCCAGCTGCATCTCCCCTGCTTTCACCTGGGAACCCCTTCACAAGTTCCAGGCATTTCTCACCCAAAGGGCTCAGCCCTGTTCTGGCAGACAGCTGTCCCTTGCTCTTTGTCCTGCCTCAGACTTCCTGGAATACCTGGAAAAGGGGAGCAAACGTGGGAAACTTGAGGTATGCCAGCTGGCTCCAGAGGATGGGGAGGGGGAGGAGGGGAAGAAGCAGAAGCAGTGCTGGCACTTGCAGGAGCACAGTTGGCGCAGAGGAGCTGAATGTACGATTTGGAGACTTCCTAGAAGGCCTTAATGAGCCAACAAGGCTCAGTCAGAGCACTCTAAAATCAGTGTTTACAAAGTCCTGGGGAAATTCAACTCTTTCTGTCTGTCCCCGGTCAGAGCCTGCTTGAGGAAATGAGATAAACACACCTTGGTGTGGAAGGAGTTATTATTTGAGCAAACTCGTGTTTGTTTTCCAACGGCGTTATTGGACAGTGCTGACAGTGCCAAGGTCGGGCTGGCAGGGGAGAGGAGCAGAGGGAAGATCTCCTCAGAGGAGAGGAAGGTGCTGCTGCTCCCTGCCCGTCACAGCAGCCCCATTCCTGGTGGGAATGCTCCCATCCCCGTGTCCCTGTTTCCTGGGCACACCTGTGGCTCTTCCCCCAAGGACTGGTGCTGCTCATCCCGACACCTTCCCTGGAGCCCGACCTCAGCCAGGCTCTCCATCACCCTCTGCTACAGTGCCAAAATCCGAGTAATCTCCTGAAAACTCCACCCTGCCTTTGCCAAGCGAAACCAGCCAACTGCAGCAACAGGGGACAGAGAAAAATCATCTTCCTTCAAGATACACAGGGCAATATTCCCATGAAAAGGAAAGTATTTTGGATTTAAGAAGAAATGAAGTCATAATGACATCACACGTTTCAAGGCACCCTCCGGGCTGCCAGGGAGCTTGAAGCTGCAAACCAGGACTTGGCTCCTTCCTCGCTGCCCTCGAGGAGCACAAACTTGCAGCTGTGTAATGCGTTAATTACTCACCCTTCTGTCACGTTTCCGAGGGTGAAGTTTGTTTTGGAGCAGGGGAAGATGCCGCAGGGGCCTGAGGAAGTGACACTATTTTTTCTCTCCCAGGCACAGCTCTGTCTCTCCCGCAGTCGGATCCACAAACTGGCTCCACTCCCAGCACCTGGATGGAATCACTGAGACAGGAGCAGGACTCCTGTGAACTTCCCTCGCTCTGGAGTGACTCTGAGCAGGCTCCAGCAGCGATGAAATGCTTTAACCTCAGTGACACGAGCTTGGAGCAGATCCAGAGCTCGGAGAGCTCCGGTGTGAGCAGAGCCTTTGCACTCTGGACCCTGGGACACAACTGGCACAGCACAGAGCTGTCCCAGTGCTGGGAAACACCTTCCTTCCTTCTGCAGGAATCACGGAGCTGTTAAGGCTGGAAAACCCCTCTGAGGTCCCCGAGCCCAACTGTTCCCGCAGCGCTGCCAAGGCCACCACTGCCCATGTCCCCAAGTGCCACAATCCGCCCGTTCTTTGAACTCCTCCAGGGACAGCCGTTCACCCTCATTTAAGCAAAGTTTCCCACTCGTGCCGAGCCCGCCCGGCGACTTCCCCTGTGCCAGGGGCTGCTGCTCTCCCCAGCCTCAATCCCGGTGCTCCTGCGGGTCAGTGCTGCCCCTTCCAGCGCTTTGCGGGGCACACGAGCCGCACATCCCTGGGGAACGGGCGGGTGCTGCTCGCTCCCACCTCTACCTGGGCAACCACACACGCACCAACCTTCCCTCCGCTGCCTCCGAGCGCTCCCGGAGCTCCGCCGCGCACCCGGGGACCCGGGGGATGCCGGGCACCGCACCCGGGGATGCCGGGCACCGCACCCGGGGATGCCGGGCACCGCACCCTCATCCGCACCCGCATCACCCCCGGCGCTGCCGAGGGGCGCTCGCAGGGCGAGGACGGCGAGCAGCTCCCCCCGGAGCGGGTTTGCCACCATCCCCCGTCCGCCCGCTCCCTTCGCCGCCTGCTCCTCACCATGGCCAGGGCAGAGCTCCGCGGCGCCCGGCGCGGCTCCCCCGGCGCTGCCGCTCATCCTGGCGGGGCAGGACCTGGTGTCGGCTCTGCCCAGGTGCGGGATGCGACACCGCCCGCCCAGGTGCGGAATGCGGTGTTTCCTGCCCTCCCAGGTATGGGATGAGGGGATGCGGTGTTTCCCGCCCGCCCAGGTGCGGGATGCGGGATGCGGGATGCGCTCCCGCCCGAGGCTCCGCGGGCAGCGCCCGCCCCCGGCCCGCCCCGCATGGATGGCGGGGGATGCCCGGCCCTGTCCCCGCCCCGCCCGGGGAAAGCCGGGGCCGTCCCCCCCGAGAGACCAACCCCGTGCTCGCCCCGGTGCCCCGGGAGTGGTGCGAGCGCTGCGGGCAGGGCACCACTCCCTTCACCGCGGAGGATTCTCGCTGATGCTTCTCCCTCGCTTTCAGAGCAACTTCAGGGGTCGCTGGTTTGATTTGGTTTGGTTGCTTTGTGCAGAAGGGAAGCGGAGCAAACCCATCTTACTATAACTTGCTCGATAGGAACCGTTTTTTAAAGATCTGAGGGGTTTTGGCAAAGATCTTTCAATGGATTTCTCAAAACAAACAAAAAAAATTGGCGGCATTTCCAAGCAAAGGCTTTTTCACTTGCAGTGTCAGGCCAGCTCCCCTGACATTATTGGAGCTTTGGCAGCCGAAATCTGGCCCTGACACCCTTAACAAAGCTCAGTCTTGGCAGAGGAGCACACCACAAGCAGCTCATCAGCCAAATTTTTAAAATATCCATTGAAACATCAGACTGAGCATAAACACAGGATCGGAGCAGCTCCATCTCCAGGTGTGCTCTCCTTTCACTTCTGGAGCTGCAGTTTGGGGTTTCAGGCTGCAGTGCCTGTGTACAGTCACTGCGAGCTCTTCAGGCTGGGGTCTCTCAGAGCAGAACTGCTCTGGAGCACCAGACTCACAGGGAGATCCAGAGCACTCACAGGTTCAGAGAAGTCACTTGCTTTGGAGCCATCCATTCCATGCCCTTTAATCACAGCTGAGGTCCTTGTTCCTGGAAAAGGGACATCTCCAATCGTGTGTGGGTGCAGGAGAAACCAGAGCAGCCACAGAACTGCAATATCTGCTGCTTGCTGACAAAATACATCCAAAAAACAAAGGTATATTAAACACCTGATCAACTTGTTTGATGGGACTCATTTTTTGAAGATCTGAGGGGTTTTGGCAAAGATTTTTCAGTGGATTTCTCAAAGATTTGGTGGTGTTTTCAGGCAGTGCAGGCAAACACCACCCAGGCTGCCAGGCCTTGTGTGTGCTGCATGTGTTTGTCCATCACTATAGAAACTGAAAGACAGAGAAAGAATAACATTAACAAAAGTAAAACACATCCAATCCATGAAGAAACACCTTGTCACAGCCTGGATTTTCTCAGACTCGAAGGACCAAAAGCAAAGGGAGAGAAGCTGGTCTGGGTGAAGCTGAAACGGGTCAGTTCCAAACCGGCAGTTAAACAATTTTAGTTTGCCTTCATTTTCCTCTCCATGGTACTGATGGAGCTTTCTGCACATTATTAGTATTTACTAACAGTAGATATCAGTGGTAGCTACTCATTAGTGCAGCCTCTAGCTTTAATGCTGAATTTGTATATAAATATGAGTGGCTTGATGTCTCTTCATGGAGCAATTGTAGCTCTTGACATTCCCGACAAGATCCGAGTGCTCAGAGCAGCTCCTCCCCTGCCTTCCCAGGTGTTCCCAGCTAGGATCTCCAGCAGCATCTCCCGTGGAACCTGATGGCTCAAAAGGTAAAAGTCTGAATGTGGAGCCCTGAGCCCAGCCCATCCTGAGTTTGCAGGAGGGGGAGAACTGAGGTTAGATGGGGTTTCTGTGCTCTCCTTTCAATGCCTGAGTGGGCTGAGGGCCAGCAGCACCCTGGGGCAGGGTGAAGGCTGCTCAGGGGAAGGGATTTGGTGCATGGAGAAGGCAGAGCCCGAGCCCCTTCCACCTCTGGTGTTCTGAACCCGAGCCGTGCTGAGCCCCAGTGCTGTCACCAGTTGTGGTCAAGTTCCATCCCACCTCCTCCTAATAGGCTCCTCTCCAGGATTAGCAGAGGTTTATTCCACCTGAATGGGATGCCTGCAAAAACGTAATTAAATTTTTAAACAGGAAAATTGGAGGGGATTAGAGAGGGAGATAAAGCAGTGGGTTTTTCTTCTTTTTCCCCTCCCCTCCTCCTTTTCTCCCTGCTCTAACAGCGATAAATCCCAAGATCTGGTTGAGAAAGAGAGTGGCTGAGTGATTCATCGGGACTGAATCACCGTCACTCTGCAGAGGAATTCGCTGCCCTCGCTCTGCAGGAGTAACTCCAGCCCTGCTCTGGGTCCCTGCCTGCACCTCCGGGAGCAGGGAGGGACAGAGGGACAGAGGGACAGAGGGACAGAGCGCAGCTTTGGGCGCGTTCCCCCTGGGCACGGCCTGCTCTCCTTTGCCCACGTGGGAGGGATTTTATCAAAAGGGAGCTGGAATACTTTGAGTTTCTGAGGGTTATACCCACTGCTGGATCACGCAGCCTCCCACTCCCCTGGGAAAGAACTTTCCTTCTATTCCATTTTAAATGCAAGCTTCCCCCCTCTCTCTGAGCCTCCCCCTGCAGCAGGCACCAATCCTGGGGCACGGCACCTACAGGCACCCAGAGCTAAGCTGGGAAGTCGGGGTGCAGCAGCTGAACTCCTGGGATTTCCCACTGGTTGGATCCCCGTCCATTTTCTGAGGGAAATCGGAGGAGAGGCAGGAGGAAAACTCTGCTCTGCAGCTGATTTGCAGCGTCTGATGCTTGTCCTTACACGGAATGGTGTCTCTGTGCTGTCACCACCTCCTCTCTTCACATCATTCACACCCAGAACACTCCGGATTGCCAGGAATCCACCTTCCCAGACTCCTGGGAAAAGTGCTCAGCCAAGCCCAGGTGGGGAACAGCTCAGAACTGAAATGATCAGGGAGAGCAGGGTCACACTGGTGGTTCCTAAGCTGACAGGCTTTTAAATAATCCAACTCTGCCATCTGCGGTAGGACCTGTCCCTGTCTGCAGAGCACTCCGATCCACTCCCCACACGTTATTCGTAGCACTACCTGCAGACACAAATCCAAACTCCAGTTTAAGGCAGGTCTGACTTTAGTCTTAAAGGAGAACATTTGGGTTCATTTTTAACTGTCGCTGTTCATGGTTAGTTCAGCTTTCATCTCAGGGGCACAGGACTACTTTGCAGGCACTGAAAGACCCTCTCAGAGGGACCCTGGGAGATATTTATTATCTCAGGACCAAAGACGGAACCACAGCAAGGGGCAACCACGTCAGCCCCAGCTGGAGAGTCAGAGCCAGAGGCAAATCCCACATTTACAGTCTGTGAGCTGGAACCTACTGAACAATCCATCAGAAATTTAAGGATGAGGCTCCTCCTGGGAGAGGTTCTCCAAGTTCTGGGCCATCTCAATCTCTGTAGGCTACAGAAGTGTGACAGAACTTTTCATCATGTTCTTTTACCTTTTTTTTTTTTTTTAAATCCTATTTCTAACGAAAAAATTCCACTTGGTTCTCTGCTCCAGCAAGGAAATTTTGGAAGAAAAAGACCTGCCTGGGAAGCAGAAATCCATCTCCTTCCTCCTGCCATCCCCCCAGTGCTGAGGGGTGGTTGGGTGTTGGCAGGAGACACTGCTGGACCACACCAGTGACACCAGAGAGAAGATTCCAGTATAAACTGGGAGAAGAGAGGGAAGGCTCAGTGCAGGGGAGCTGGGGACAGCAGTGTCACCTCTCCCCAGGCTGCCTTTGGAGCTTTCCTCCCTCTCAGTGTCCCCTGCCGGGAGGGAGGTGACAGAGGCCCCTTCCCTGCCCCTGCCAGAGCACAGGGATGAATCGCTGCGATGTGGAGCCCTCCTGGGCTGCCTCATTTCTATGCAGATGGGGCTGTGTGTAATTAATTCCATGTGAATACGGATAACTGATGCGGCTGTGAATGAGAGAGCTGAGTGAATCATTCATCATGGATTATTGATAGGATTAATTTTACCTCTTCTTCTGCTCTCAGGATGCCCACAAGCCCCCCTGAATTTATTTTCCCCCTCTTTTATGGAATATTTCTGGAGACAAAGTAGATTAAAGCCGAGTAATTTTTCTCCTCTTTGCTGGTGGAATGAGATGTTTGCAGTCAGGTTAACCCTTGCAAACTCTGCCTGGAACTGTCTTCTCTGCTGGCATCTGAGCCCAGGAAATTCAAAATCTTCCCTCCTGTATAAAGTGCAGTTATGGGGATCCTGGAGGCTCTGGAATATCCCAGAGAGGAGACTCCAGCCCCTCTCTGGTCTCTGCTCAGGGCTGGGCACTGCCAGGGCAGGAGTTGTGCTCCTGTGCAGGGAATTGCTGGGCTCAGTCCCTGCCCGTCCCTGCGGTGCCGCTGCTGGATTCACACTGGTTTAGCACATCAGCTCCTCCCCAGACAGGACATCCCCGTTTCTGCGTGCTGGCGTCCGTCTGTCCCCTCACGGGGTGTGACAGGCACCGCGCCCTGTCCTGTCCCGTCCCGGCGTGGCTCCCCTCGGCCGCCCGGGCTGGGCTGGGGGGCTGTCAGCGCTCCTGGGGGATGGCTGCACACCGCGCTGGGCCCCAGGCTGCTGCTCCCATGGCAGCACAAAGCCGATCCCACGTGTGAGCAGCCCCACGGTTAAAACACGAACCAAACTAAACCTGCAGAGCGACCTTTCCCTTCCCACCCTCGGCCTCCGGGGACCCTTCACCCTTTGCTCCGTGCTGGAAACCTCAGGCTGCTGCTGTGGCTTTTTCCTCGGAGTTCCCTGAGGCTGCTGGAGCTGTGTGAGCAGTGCCTGTGGTGTTTGGGGCTTTGCCGAGATGCAAAACCGATTTCCCAAGTCCTTCACCTGCTTAGTGAAGCAACATTATTTCTGATTATTAATTCCCGATCAAAACCCTTCAAATACAGAAGGACAAAGAAGGAGAATTCTTTGTTCAGAGCTGTTCAAAGAGATGAGAAGAGACTGGAGCCTGCAGGTGGTTTGCAAACCCTTCCTGCCAATGTCCAGCTCCACCAGCCAGAGGCAAAACCAACCTGTGCCAAGGGCAGCGAGTCCGGAGCTCAGCTCCTGCCAGGCCTGGCTCTTCCCAGAATGGTGTTTCCTGACATTCCTTTTATGTTTCCAGGACGACACCCAGCGATCTGCAGGGCAGGAGTTAAGCCAGAGCTGCCCATCTCAGAGCTGGGTTTAGGCTGGGCTTTGATAAGACGGACAAGCGGCTTTTCCCCTGCTCTGGCTGGGGCTGAAAGGCACAGCTGGGATTTCACAACCAGCCCTGGCTCCAATAAATGCAGAAGACAATTCAGTATTTGCCCTTCCAGGAAACAAACACCAGGAGTTCCCCTCCCAAATTTAACTCACCACTTGTGCCATTTTTAACCTTCAGCCATCTCCACATCTCCTTTTTACAGTTCCCAGCCTGGTTTGGGCAAAATTCATTGCAATGTTCACAAAGCCTTGAAGGGAAGGTCATTCTGCAGCTTCCCAGCCACAGCAGGTATTTGAAGCTGAAAGGGCACAGAAGGATGGGCTGGGCACAGAGAGGGGAGGGCTCAGCAAGGGGAGATCACCTTTCACCAGCAGCACCTGCTGGGCCTCCTCTCTGAGGCCACACACAGTCATTTGCATGAATGCAGCTTCTCGGGTGGAAAAAGGAGGAGAAATTAGAAAAAAGAAAGAATTGGTTGCCTGTGGTCCAGCCACAGAGCCCAAGGCATCCCAGCAGGATTCAGCCCAGTTGTTGTGGTCTGACCCCATCCCTTATCTCTACAATGCCTATTTGTGGGGACCTGAGGGAATGTTGAGAGGGAATTGGACATTTAAGGTCATCCCCGGACACCCTCCCAGCCTCCAGGGATGGTGGTGAAACAAATCCCTCAGCCAGAGTCTCCTGAACCACGGAGCCTCCCAAAATCGATGCCCAGGGCAGCATCTGCAGGGCAGGGCGGGGACAGCCGGGCCGTGGGACACAGTGGGGCCAGCCTGGGGCAGGTGACCCTCGGGTCACCAACCCTCACCTGCCCTGCCCTGGGGTTTCATCATTTTGGGACAAAGCAGAGCTGTGCTGTCCCCACAGCAGAGCAGGGGTGACACCCCGCTGCCAGCTGTCACATCTACAGGGAGCATTTGGAACACACAGCCAGCACTTGCTGGAAGCTCAAAAAATCAATTAAATGCCCTTTTCTTAAAAAAGAATAAATTAATGTAATGTAGAAAACACTGAGTCCTTGGTAAGGATGGTCTGACACAGAAACAAGTTGAGATGTCAGCATTCAACATTTCATTTCTGCTTTGCTTTGGTGAACTTTAGGATCTGCTATCCACTCCCTGCCTGGAGCCTCAGCTGCTGCCTGGCTCGGCAGGTATTTTACAATACGTTTAATCTTTATATAGAAACCACAATTGTACCTGCTGGAACACGCCCCAGTCACTGAAGAAAGAAAACAAAAGAGACATTTTCTTCTTGTTGCGCTCTTTTTTCAGCCTTTAGGCTTAAAAAAGCACCTTTTCTGTACCTCCTTTTCTGTAACTATGTGGGTTATACACTTTTTTTTTTTTTAAAGATGCAACAGCCATCTCTAGAAACTGCTGTGGGGCCCAAGAGTTCAGGCACCTGCCAGAAAGCCCTAAAACTGTGAATCATGGAACCAAGCTGCAGGATTTTAAATAAATTCTGGGGGCAGCAGATGACCAGAGCTGCTCCAGTGCAGGTGGAACTGGAGTCCAGTTTAATGCCCGTGCTCTAAGCTCACCTCCTCCTGATTCAGGGGTTTTTACTTCCTTTCCTGCCTTGCCATTTATCTCTACCATCTTCCTGCCCTTCTTTGAGCCTTTTCTGACTCTCGTGGAGGCCGAGAATACCAAAGGGTTTCCTTGCTGCCAGATGGGGGTCACAGAGCTCTCTCTGCTCCTCTTTTGCCCCTCATGGTGACCCTGTGCCACCTCCTGCCCGAGCTGGACCACAACCACCACCTTGCAGTTCTGGCCTCGTGCCAGGGAAGCTCCCTGCAGCTGAGCATCCAATCTCCTCTGGGCTGTGCTTCCTTCGTTATTTCTAATCTTGACAATTATTGTATTTATTGCCAACAAGTGCCTCAGCCTCTCAAAGGACAGCACAACGAGCACGAATTAACCAGGAGGCAGAGCAGAGCCCCGGGCTGTCACAGCCATGTCCTGCTCCTGTTTTCCTCAGCCAGGAGGAATTTCCCCATGGAAAGGGGGAGTTCCCATCCCTGGAGGTGCCCAAGGAAGGGCTGGAGGTGGCACTCAGAGCTCTGGGCTGGGGATCGGGCACAGCTTGGACTCAGCCCTGGAGGGGTTCTCCAGACTCAGTTATGAGTCTCTGAGTGACTAAAGGCACATCAGGGAGCAGAGCTCAGGCTTGGAACGAGGAGGGAGCCTCACCAGGCAGGGAGGTGGCTGCCATTCCTGGGCAGTGACAGGGGACAGCAGGGTTTGTCACAGGGCCCACAGGGAATGGGGGGGGCCTTGATCTGCCTCCTCTCCCTGATGGACCTCCTGATTAAAAGGCAGAAAAGCATCAGACAAAGTGGAACAAATGGGCTCCATCCAATTCCTCTCCATCCAGGATGGAAAAAGGGCAAAGGGCAGAGCCGGTTCAGTGGCAAAGCAGCAATTGCAGGAAGATCTCCCAGTCCCTGGGCTGCCTCCTGTGTTTTGTAGGAGATCACAGAGACCTCAGCCACTGCTGCGTGTGAGGGTCCTGGGCACTGTAAGAATTTTACCCAGAGTCATTTTCCTCTCAGACCATTTCATCCCCGTCCTTCCTCTTTTTCTTTTGTCTGCAAGAGCTGACATCTTCTCCAAAGCCACTCTCTGCTGGCTCCTCTGTCATCAGGGCATCTCCAGTGATGCATTAACTGGCCGTAACCTTGACTTTTATCCCAGAAAATCCAGCGCCATCACCTGCAGCTCCCTGCTTTCTCTCTCCAGCTTAGTTTTGTCTGCTGGGGAAGTGCCCATGGGTAGATAAGCACATGCTGGCAGCACATTAATTGCTTTACAGCAGTGAGAGGGCCGCAGAAGGAACTCCTTGCCATTCCAGGGGGTGTTTTTCCAGGAACAGGGAGTGAGGAGAACAACCCTCCACACAGCAATCAGTGTCTCCAACGCCTTCCAGAGGGGAAGCAATCAGCACCAGCCACAACCTTTACTCCTTAAACTTCCCCAGAGGGAACATTTCAAGGCATCAAAAGGATTTAAACCTGCCCAGCTGCTGCTGAGCCATAATTAACAGTTGCACAGTCAGCTCCGACTGCGGCTGACAAAGCCTCAGCAGCAAATCCTCTCTGTATCACTCTGCTGGAGTATTTATAGAGCCACAGGCAGGCAGGGCCAGAGAACAGGTGAGCTGCTTACCAGGGGGGATAACATTTGCTTTCAGCTGCCTGGCCTTTCCTCTGCCCCTGGGGAGGCTCCAGGAGGGACCCTGGGGTGCAGCCTTTGGCTCTGGGACACAGTGGCAGGTCCTGGGGTCAGTCCCCAGCTGGGCCAGGGGGCTGGGGCTGGTGTCCTCACCAGGAGCCCTTCCACCAGCAGGAACCAGCCCTTCCTGCTCTCATCTGCCTCCTCCAGGAGATCCCAGCGATGGAGGCCAGACTGACCTCCCACAACTCTGATTTTACACTGACCTTGGACCGTGTCATTTGTCCCTCCTCTGTATCATTTACAGCCCTGGGCCTCTTCACAGAGAGTGATATAAAAACAGCAATTACCCTTGAGTGCCTCGGCAGCGTGTGGGGACAGCAGGAACAGGGTCCTGGGCTGGTTTCACGTGTGGGCTGGAAGGGGATGCTGGAGCTGCTGGGATGGCAGAGCTGGGCAGGCAGGCAGGGCAAGGGCTGCCAGCAAGATCCCAGCAGCTGGAGAGGACAGGGAAGGAGGTTATCACCCCTAAAAACTGCTGGGTAGCTCCGTGGCATTTTCCCAGCTCTCCCAGTTGCTCACATGAAGATCCAGGTCCCATTGCAGGGGGTGCAGGATCTCTGCTCTGGATGGCACCAGCCCGTGCCAAGGAATTACCAGCACTGGGTTTATTTCCTTCTGTGCCTTTATGACCCCACTGAGACCATAAATGCCTCTAAAGCCTGACTGAAAGAGTTTCATTTTCTCCACAAACAGTCTTGGCAATGCTGTTCCAAAGGGGAAGGATGGTCAGGTAACAAGAGTTCCTTACCACCTCGCTGCTGAGCCCCTGAAGTTCCCCACTGCTCTGTGGCTGATGTACCTTCCTTGAGATGGCCTGAGCGGATCCTTGGAAAAAACTCCTGAGAGCTGCATCCCACCTGCACCTGGAGCACCAGGAGCACAAATATCCATCCCTCCCTGCAAGGAGACCTTTGGTCAGTTCAGCTCCCCCTGGCCCAGCCTTGCCCAAGGACTGCAGCAGCCGGGCACCCCACGCTCTTTAATGCGTTTGAAATCATCTTTTGAGCACAAAAAGACATTTTCCTGAGCACAGCCACAGGATTCCTTTTCCACACACTTTATTTACAGCAGACCTCCATCCCTGGGCTTCCAAGCCACAGTTCCCTCCAGCAGGATTTCTTTGGTGTTGCGTTGCTTGGACAGGGCCAGGGGAATGGTCACATATTAAATGTGCAACAGAGAAGGTGTTTTTACAGATGGAATTAGTGGAAGAAACGCTGTTCTGGGATTTGGCAGTGCTGTGGAGCCTTCAGAGCCCGGACTCATCCCTGGGATGCAGAACTGGAGCCAACAGGGTCCTGATTTCCAGTTTATAAAGAGTTGCTGGTCTCAGGTACCTTTTCTGGGGGGAAAATGTGTCATTTCCACCATGGAGGTCGTGCAAACCCCAGTCTGGAAATAACAGCAGGGAAAGTGCCCTTCCTGGCCTGCAGCCGAGCAGCACCGGCCCTGAGGAAGAGCCATGGACTGAGCAAACTCCCAATTTTCTGAGACTTGTTTGGGTTTAGGGGCAGAGCTTTGCTGCTGCTGTTGTTGTGTGGCCACAGGCCAGGAGTGTAGGAGAACCTGTGACACGGGAAAGATGGAGGGAGACGATTTACACGAGTCTGTAGTGACAGGAGGAGGGGGAACGGCTTCAGAATTAAAGGGAGTAGGGTTAGATGGGACTTCAGGAAGAAATCCTTCCCTGTGAGGGTGGAGAGGCCCTGGCACAGGGTGCCCAGAGAAGCTGTGGCAGTGTCCAAGGCCAGGTTGGATGGGGCTTGGAGTAACCTGGGACAGTGGAAGGTGTCCCTGCCATGGCAGGGCTGGGATGGGGTGACGCTCGCGGTCCGTGCCGTGGCAGAGGTGACCCCGGGGTGACGCTCGCGGTCCGTGCCGTGGCAGGGGTGACCCCGGGGTGAATTTTGGGGACCCTCCCCGAATTCCCGGCCCCGCACGCGGCTCGCTCGCGCCCCCCAGCGCCCGCGCGGGGCAGGCGCAGCTCCCCCCGCCGCCCGCACCTGGGGCTCATCCCGAGCATCCTCCCGTGCTCAGCCCCTCCCAAACCCCTTCCCCACCCTTCTGCCCCATCCCAGCCGCCGGCAGAGCACCCCAGCCCCTCCTGCGCGCTCTGACGGCACAAACACAGAACTGCTCCCAAGCCCACCCCGTTAGAAACCTTTCCTCGCGCACAGGGCTACAAAGACACCTGGAAGTTCGGGTCTGCGGGGTCCGGCAGAGGATCCTGTTTGTCCTTGCTTTCCTGCTCGTGCCGGCGCTCAGCAAACTGCACGGCATCGTGGATGCTGTGGAAGGCCAGCTGGCCCCCGGCGCTGCCTGCCTCGCCAGCCCAGCCTCCCTCCCGGAGCCGCTGGCGGATGGAGGGGTTGCAGTTGGCCAGGAGCACCTGGACACCGACCTGCTTATAGTAGTGGTGTGTCTCCTTCAGCACAGAGAGCCCCACGGTGTCTATGAACTGCATGGCCCCGCAGTCAAGGATCAGGGTGTGCATGTCTGTGGAGGGGGGACAGGCAGCTGCTGGAGGCTTCTCAGCCCTTCTCCTGGCCGGTTTCAGGCAGCCAAACCCGGTGCCCCAAAAGCCCTTGCTGCTGCCTGTGTCTGTGCTTGCCTGGGCCCCCACCCTCCGGTGCTTGGCCGCCAGCAGGACGGGGTTGACCCCGGTTTTCTGGTACAGAACAGCCTTGAAATAGTCCTTGTTGGCGTAGTACAGGGACGACTCGAAGCGGAAGATTTTGACGTTGGCGATGCTGCTGAGCTGTTTGTAGGCGGCCTGGTCCTCGTAGACCTCCCTGCCGCTGACCCTGCCCAGGAGCGTGGCGCGGGGTCTCTGCGTGCGGAAGATGATGCAGAGCAGGGCGAAGCAGACGCCCACGAGGAGCCCGATCTCCGTGGTGACCAGCGTGGAGCACAGCATGGTCGTCCACCACACCACCGTGTCCAGCTTGCTGAGCTGCCACATCCTGGGGGTGTCATGGAACCTCCTGAGGCCACCCCGCAGGTTGACAATGGTCACCACCCCCAGGATGGAGGTTTGGAGCGAGTAGAAGAGCGGGGAGACCCACAGCAGCACCAGCAGCAGCACCAGCGAGGTGACCAGCCCGGAGACCTGGGTCTGGCTCCCCGTGGACTCCTTCAGCAGAGTCTTGGTCAGGGCAGCAGAGCTGGCAAAGCAGTAGAAGAAGGAGGGGACGAGGTTGCACATGCCGATGGCGATCATCTCCTGGTTGGCGCTGACGGCGTAGCCGTGCTTTTTGCCAAAGATTTCTGCCAGGGACACGGTCATGGCAAAGCCAATGACAGCGATGGGCAGAGCGTCCAGTGCCAGGCTGGGAAACAGGCTGGTGTCCGGCAGGGTGGGTTTCCTGAAGCCCGTGGGGATGTCCCCACACACGGCGGCCTTGTAGCGCCGCTCGAAGTCGAAGTAGTGGGAGATGAGCGTGGCCGCGATGACCACCAGCAGCTCGATGGGGAACGGGGCCTTCATCTTCTCCTTGTAGCGCTCATTGAGCTCCTTGACGGGCACTATGATGGCCAAAGCCACCAGGCTGGTGAGCAGGTCGCAGATGTTGGTGTTGTGGATGTATCTGAAAAGGTCCACCCAGGTGAGGATGAAGGAGCCCACCCCCTCGTGACGAGGGATTTTCAGGCCCAGCAGGTATTTCATCTGGGAGGTGATGATGGTGAGGCTGGAGCCGGTCACGAAGCCACCCAGGAGAGGCTCTGACAGGTAGACAGCCACAAAGCCCAGCTGTAAAACCCCCAGCAGGATCTGAAAAGCAAACCAGCCACAGCTTTAGCATGGGTGAGAGGGGCTGGCTGGCAATTTATGTCACTTTGCTGCCACTTCAGCAGCTCTGGCCACTCTGTCTGTGGATGTGCTGAGCATTCCATAGGAGGAATTTGTCTTCAGTAATTAATCTGGGCTATGGAAAACTACAGAGACCTAGCTCTAATTTGTCTGTGGCTGGGGATGTCATGCCAAAAAGCCTACGAGGTGCCTGCTGCTGCCTCCTCACAAGCAGCCCCATCAGGGCAGCTCTGGGTATCACTCAGTGGCATAAAACCACTGTGATGCTCTGAATTTTAGCTGTGCCAGTGGAAAAGCCTGGAGCTGTTCAGTGACAGCTCAGCCCAGGCAGTGGGAACACTGCCAGGGAGCACGGCAGGGTCCTTGAGGACAATTCTTGTCACCCCAAACCTGCTGTAAGCTGCCCAGCTGCAGGACTGGGGTGCTGGGAAGGTTCCACCCAGTCCCTTCTCCTTGCTGTGTCTGATCCTGAGGATGTTCCGGACACATCCAAGGACCTGGGCTATGCCATGGAGGAAAACAACCCCCATTCAGCTGTGTTTGCACTTTTCAAAATCACTGCATTCACAAAAATTCAAGGGTGTCAGGGTTTAGAAATATTTCTCAGGACTCCTAAGCCTGAACCAATGCTGGAGCTTGGAGATCTCAAACTCAGAGAAATTCCTGGGAGGAAACAGCACAGGAGGGAACATCTGTACCTGGTAAAGGCCGACCAGAAAGCTCAGGGAAAGGGCCACGGTGATGGCATAGCAGCTCCTGTCACAGGCCTCTGTCCCGTTCCGGGGGGAGCTGGCGTTGTCCCCGAGGGCGGCACCGCTGTCCCCGTACCCTGCCAGCTGCAGGTGCCGCGTCACCGACTGCCCCACCATGAGGCACAGCACCCCGAAGGAGCCCACGCAGGCGTGGCGCGACGTGGCCAGCGCCGCGTAGATGATGCTGCAGAAGAAGTTGGTGTAGATGCCGTAGATGGGGTCCTGGTTGGCCAGGAGGGAGTAGGAGATGGACTGGGGGATGGCCACGATCCCCACCAGGAGCCCCGAGACGACGTCCCCCAGCAGCTGGGCCCGGAGGTTGTACCGGGGCAGCCACTCCAGCACCGGCAAGAGCCGGCGCAGGGAGGTGCCGAGGCCGTGGCGGCTGCACCTGCAGGCCTCCCTGGCTTTCTGCAGGATGAACTCCTTGGTGCTGAAGTCCGTGGGCTCGTATTCCTCCAAAGTGATGAAGCTGGCGGGAGTCTCCTGCGGCCTGAGCGAGCCCAGGGCGTCTGTGCTGGGTCCTGGCTCCTGGCTGGACGTGTCCCCCATGGCCCCAGGGGAGCTAAGGCAGGAGCACAGGGTGCTCTGCTTACCTCCAGGGCTCATGGCATGGATAGACAGATAAATAAATAAAGGGAAAGAACCTCAGACAGATCAAACAAAAGCGTTTTCCCAAGGCTGGTTCGTTTGTTGTCACTTGTGGGCCTGATTAACCACAACCCCCATATCAGGGGCAGGGCTACAGAGACCCCCGTGTTTCTTCCCCATCCCTCTTGTTTTGAAACAGGAACTTCATTGAATTTCTGTGAAATTTCACTGAATTTCACCGAAACCAAAACTCCTTCAAGAACTTTGACTGCCTTCAAGACACTGCTACATAGGCAAAAACTTATTTTGGAAATGTTAAGATATTCCAAGGGATACTTTAGGAATCAACATGTGGGTAAGGGAGATAATTTGCAAATTAATTTTTCCTTCAACATTACACAATTTTAAGTTGCTTTAGTGGCTTGCATCAAACAGGGGTTCCCATCTGCAGAATGAACCCATCCTGCTTTTTCAGGCTGGTGAGGTAACAGAGACACCTTCCAGAGCTGCTCCAAGATTTTCAGTCAAAATGCAGCTGCAACAAGACACCTTTCTGTGACAACTGAACACTGGCCACAGAGAAAAACTCTCCTGAGGGGAGACCCAGAGTGGCAGTGGTTTGGAACTGAACTGGGCTGAGGAGAAATCCCATTCCCCTGCCCTGCACACATCACCAAGTCTTACCTCTGGCTGCAAATCGGGTGTTTCCTCACCAGCTGGAGCTTCTCCCCTGTGACAGACCTGTCTCCACCACGCAGCACCCCCTGAGCAGAGGAAAACCTGGCCCATGTGCCACTTCCCCTGGGATCTGAGCTGCTCAGCCAAGCCATCTCTCTTTTATCTCTCTCCAGCCGCTGGAGACAGTGCAGCCGCCAAACAGAGCTGTGTTTGGGAAACAAACACCTTTCTGAGAGAGTATTTTGGCTGACAACTTGTTCTGGACATGAGGAATGATTGAAGGGGCTTAGAGAAGTGCTCCTGCCAGATAAGAGTATTGCTGGGATCTGGGGAAGTGTTTGCTAAACAAGGGGAACGATGGAAAGAAACCTCCCTGCTCTGCCCCTCTCTGAACTGGGCGAGCTCAGGTCCTGCTGGGCTTCTCTGCTCAGCTTTTCATCTATTCTGGACAAGCTCTTGTGCCAAAAACCAAGAAGCAAAGCTGGTTCCAGAATGACTTTCCTTTCCTGGTAGTTTTTCCTCCACAGAGGCTCTGTAAAGCAGAGAGCAAAGTGTGGAGACACAAGTTATTTCAGGGAGACACGAGAACTCAGGGATGTGTCAAATCTGCACAATTCACATTTTTGCAGAGCCTTTTAGAGACCAGCACACGCAACAAGGGGTTTTGCTGTGCAGGAGCACAATTGAGAGAAGTGCAGGGTTGCATTATTTGGTAGGTAAAGGTGAGCAATTGCACCAGCAGCCAGGAGAAAAGGAATGTTCATCACCCTGAATGGAAACAGCAGCCTCGTAAATCCCAGCTGTACCTGCTCTGCCCTTGTGAGCTGTGCCAACAACCTCCAGCAGACCTCAGCACACACTCCCACCCCCCTTGCTCTCCCTCCTTCTTTTCCATCTCTTTTCCATGGACCTAGTGCAGGTTTTGCTGGGTGTGCCATGCCCTGGAGAAATGCCTGCCACACAGGCACCTTGGCCTTTTTGTGGGGAGGGGGCTGAGAGCCCACAGTGCTGGGAGAGCTGGAATGGGGGTGGAGAGGGGGAATTTCCACAAGGTTTGGATGTAGATGCTGGGGAGACACCCTGAGGGAAGAGAAGGCGAAGACCAGCATCCTGAGCTGCATTTATCTCATCAGGGGAAGCCTGGATCTCGGTAATTAGGAGTAAATAAATAAGAAACATCCGTGGTCTCTGGCAGCAGGAGAGAATGAGAGCACATGGTAAGGAGGCAGCTGCTCAAAGTTTTTGTCTATTTATATCAATTCTTTGTTCCCTGCCATTCCTCCACAGCTCATGTGTTTTCAGGTGCATTGTTGAGAGCTCTCCTTCCCCTGCTCTCAGTAAGTCTCTCTCCTTGGCCTTGTCATTCCTCCTGTCCTGAAAAGATGATCCTTTCAGACACTTTATAATTGTTCCTAGTTACAGCTCATTTGTGCCTTGGCCTGGATGATGTGGTCTCTACTCACCCATTTTCTTTTTCCATCTTCTTCCTTAGCAAATGACCCAAATTTCCATTTTCTCTATGAATCCTTCATCTTGCAATTCACTGAAGAAGTGATGAGGCAATCACTGAAGAGCTGGCTGGGCTGGGCTTTTAAGTCTGATTGTTCCCTGGGATGAAACACAGCTGAGCACAACCCATCTCTGGGGTTTGACCTTATTTAGGAAGATCCAGCTCTGGATCTCTGCCCTGCCCACCACGAAAATGGGCCGAAGCACTTTTTAGGTTACCTTCAGCCTCCACCCTGCTGCCACTGCCTGCTGCTCTTCCTTCCAAATTCCATCTTCATTTATATATTATGGGATTCTTGTTTTTGTTAAGATCTCCTTCACCCCCTGACAGAGCTTGGTAAGCCCTGACAGAGCCCTGCTCGTCCCCCTCTCCAAGCCTTCTGTCTCCAAGCCTTCCCTGCCATCCTCCCCTAGAATTTTTTTCTCCCCTTCTTGTGTGCAAATTCCCAGCTGCTTTTCTATACTCAAATACATATCTATTCAAACATATTCCATACTTTACTTTAAAATATTCCATACTTTCTCCAGCTCTCAAGCTCCTTGTCCCCGCTGGCTTCCCCGTGAGTTTGGCTCTCTGTGCTGGAAATTCCAGCTGTGGGCACTGAGGAGAGGCCACTCCGTGTCCTCCATCCCAGCAGAGGGGCTGTAAGAACACCCTTGGTGACACTGTGAACACCTCTGGAATTACTTTTCCTGGATGAGGTGAGGCAAGGGCGGAAAACACAAAAGTTTCACATTTACTGTGGGAACCGCATCACAAACAGCTCCAAAAAAAAAACCCACCAGGGAACTCCGGGTGACCTTGAGCCACCCAGGGCTGTGCTGCCTTCCCCATGCAAGGTCAGCACAGCTGAAACAGTTTGTTTCCAAAAGCATCTTCAGGGCTGGTTCTGTATTGCCACTATAAACTCAGCCCACGTTCAGCTCCATCCTGGGCCAGGCTGGCCTGCACAGATGGTTTCAGCTTGGGCAGTGCAAGTGGAGACAGGACCCTGCCTGCACTGACACAGCCCCCTCTGGTTTCCAGAGTTTGAAACCCAAAGTTTTTACTCCTGGCATGGTGTGTGAGCAATTTAACATCCATCTATCCCACAGGTAAGAGAGAGAGCAGTGGGAACAAGCTCCAGGTCCAAGGAAATGCAGGAGTGGCATTTGCAGTTTTCTAGCTTAAAGTTAACAAAAACAATGACATTTTCTGGGTCTGCCATTGTTATCCAGACATTTTGCAACAGGTAAATGCACCAAATTGAAGTCTGTGCTGCTGTGTCAATGCATCCCTTTTGTTTTACAGGACAAGTTGGCATCTCCAGTTTTCCTCAGAACAGGTTTAACTGCATTGCACAAGGGGTTTTAATTTGCTTTAAGGTTTATAAATACACTTGTGACTGTTTGGCTTCTGGAAGCCTCTCAAATCATGGGCCAGCCTGGCTTAGGACATGGCTGCACCACTGCAGACTCATTTTGTTGGAGGCAGTGGTTGTTCTCTGCTTTTCAGGAGAAAGCTCCTGCGGGCATTCCCCATGATCGAGGGCTCCTTCCACTCTGTTGGCACCAACACAAGAATTGCAGCCTGTGCACAGAGGTCCCCTGAGGTAAAAGGCATCCTCAGGTAAAAGCTGAGCCATTCTGGGCCAGGAAAGTCTTTTCCATAATTCAAGGACACGTTGGCAGATATAATGTCCCAGGAGCTGCCCAGAACGGCCCTCGGGTTTTTCTGGCTCTTACTGGCCGTGACCTGAGCAAGCCACAGAACCCGGGACACAATCACAGAATCAAAGGGGAGGGACCCACAAGCACCATCAAAGTCCAGCTCCTGGCCCTGTACAGCCCCAAAATCCCACCCCGAGCATCCCTGGAGCGGTGTCCAAACGCTCCTGGAGCTCTGGCAGCCTCGGGGCCGTGCCCATTCCCTGGGGAAGCCTGGGCAGTGCCCGGCACCCTCTGGGGGAAGAACCTGTCCTGAGATCCAGCCTAAATCCCCCTGACACAGCCCCATGCGATGTCAAGGAGCACTGAAATACACGGCAGCGGTGTTGGAAGGCTGAGTGTGTAACACCAGGTGCTGTCACCACACTTTCTGTAAAGTGCGAGTAGCTCCAAACCCGGCCGTTCCTGCACTTCAGGAATTCAGTCCTGGCCCACAGGAGGGTGCTGCTCCCCGGCTCATGGCACAGCACTGTCCCCACGCGCTGATTCTGGTTGTTAATGCCATGACAAACCCCCTCCCGGCTGCACAGAGCAGCAGGGGCAGAGCAGGGTGAGTCTCGTCAGTCAATGCCCTGATTTATGTGGGCTGGGAACTGCCCCGAGTGCCCACGTGTGACACAGGGCACAGAGCTGTGTGAACACTGCACAGCTCAGCAGGGGCTGCCAGGGCAAACAGGGACTGGGACCCACCACCCAAACACACCTGGCTTTTCTGTCCGAAACTTACAGCTGCAGCATCTTCTAAGGCAGAGCAGTGGAGTTTTCTACCTTGGCTGTCTCGCATCCTCCTCCTGAGCAAACCCAGGCAGCGTGGGCTGGACGAGTGGGCAGAGGGATGGACTGAGAACTGGCTGGTCCCAGAGGGGCCTGATCAGTGGCACAGGCTGGAGTTCTGACACTGGCGGTGTCCCCCAGGGTTCAGTGCTGGCCCCAGGGTTGTGTAACTCACCCATCAATGACTCCCTGCTGACAGAGCTGGGAGGAGCAGCCACTACCCCCGGGGGCTGTGTGTCCTCCCAAAGGGCCTGGGCAGGGTGGAGAAATGGGTAAAAAACTGCCTGAAATTCAACCAGGGCAAATGCAGGGTCCTGCACCTGGGGAGGAACAACCCCAATACCAGCACAGGCTGGGGGCACCCGCTGGAGCAGCTCCATGGAGAAGGATCTGGGGGTCCTGGGGGACAAGGGGGTGTCCCCGAGCCAGCAGAGTGTCCTGGGGCCCCTGAGCAGAGCCCAGAGAGGCTGTGGAGTCTCCTCCCTGGGATATTCCAGAGCTGTGTGCACACACTCCTGTGCCCTGTGCTCTGGGGTGGCCCTGCTGGAGCAGGGAGGTGGCACCAGTGACCCACCGTGGTCCCTCCCAACCTCACCCATCCTGTGATCAAGCACTTGTCCGACAACAAAAAACCCCATAAATCTCATCTTTTAATTGTGCTGAAGAAATCCCAGTGATTTTACCAGATTTGACAGAAAATTGTCATGCTAACAAATCCGCAGTGACAAAAAGGCACATGAACAGTTAAAAATAACAATGGACACAGCTCAGACAGGACAGGGCGAGGGAGAGCCGCCACCACGCACGGGATGGGCACAGAACCGACGGCAGGACACGAGACGATTACTAACAAAAGCAAATTTTCCCTGCAAACATTTGGTTGGAGAGCCCAGCGCCGAGGGAGGGGCTGGTGGCAGCACCGCTGTCCCCACGCTGGGCTCGGGGAAGGGCCCTGGCAGCACAGAGTGACACAGCTCCCTCAGCACCCCGCGCTCCACCACCCACCTGGGCAGCTTTCACACCTCATTCTTACCGCACAGACAAGTCACAGAAAAATATAAGGTGATCTCTGCTGCCCACTACACAATTTCCCACATTGTACTCAATTAAGACATAAATTATTTTGTAAACAGGTCAGATCTGCTGACCAATGTGTTCTGTTCCAGTCCTGAGGTCCTGTTTGGTTAAACTGAATCTCCAACAAACTCCAGGTACCGTTTGCCATTTTGTTTGTTCTGCAGAAGATCATTCACAACTATCTAAAATTACTCTGAATTTAAAATTGTTCCAAAAATCATATCCCAGAACGTACCAAGGCACTAGAGATGAAGGTCAGGAACACAAAACTACAGACTCAAAGCATCACGTGCTTTTCAGAAAAAGTGAGATTTTACCTCTCCTTAACCGTGTTTCAGCTGCATTTCAAAGATACATAAATTTACTTCTTTAAGTAAAAAATCAGACATAAAAAATTGGACCCAAGTTCAGCAAAATGCTTCCTACCTCCATGTGCAGTCTTTAAATCATTTGGGGGCTGGACTAAGTGCTGTCAGAGCTGGAATTGAAATCTTTTAGCAGCAATTTTACCTCAATGGAAATTTGATTCTTCATCCAATGCTGAAATGTTTTAGAAATTTTCACATCAAAGGATACCATTATGCCTTAGCTTATAGAGTCTCTAGAAAATAAAATAGGTGCTAATTATACTATGAACTAAATATATATATATATTTAATATTTAACATTTTACCCAACCAGAGGCCTCACTTTTAGCACTGCGATGATCTCAAAACAAAAAGTAAGACTCAGAATTACTTCCACTTCACGTAGAATTTGACTGAAATTGTAAAGATCAGGTTGATTTTCACATGAGCAGTTGATCCCACAAAAGCTTTATAAAGATGACGACCCAGTGTAATTAATTCTTGGGATTTAACGAGGTCATTCCCAGGGCAGAGTCTGCACTAAAGACAGGACTCCTCTTGTCTGTGCCAGCAGGGAAGTGCAAACCCTTCTGGTGTAGAGAAATCCATCAATATTGGAGTTACAGCAATACTGGAGTCCCACAGCCTCATCCTACACTCAGCACAAACTCAGCCACACAAATACAAAGCCCCCTGCACGGCAAGAGCAGCACAGGAGTATTTGCATCACAGCTTCATCAGCTTAGCCTTGTCAATTAAAAAAAAATAATTAAAAACGTGAATTACTTCAAGCATTTAATCACTTTTCCAAAGCATGTGGAAGAAAACCCAACCCACAACAGAAGATAATGCTCTGAAACAGATTTTTGCCTGAAGAGTTTAACTCTCAACTAAATCTAGGACTGAGCCCAGGCAGAGTTCACGGCCAACCCCAGCACAAAGCTCTGGCTATGGACTGGCTCAAACCCAGGGTGTTTTCCTGCCTGCAGTTCTCACCTCTGCTCTTCAGCCCCACCAGCAGCAGGTTTTAATCTCTTGGCAAAAGGCAGAAGAAATGAGCAGAGACCAAAAGGTGGCTGTGATTTCTCCCAACAGGGAGCACCTTCCATGGCTGCAGCTCTGCTGGCCTGGCTGGGACAGCCCGGTGTGCACCAAGATTAAAATCAGACAAAACCAAATCACCACAAGCCCAGAAATCCCTGACACACAAAGCTGAGCTCCATGGCTCGTGCCACACTCACTGTGGGCAAAGGCACAACACCAAGGCACAGTAATCCCACAATAAAGGCACCTCCAGGCTGATCTGTGGTTCCTGGGCAGCACAAACAGCTCCACAAAGCCTCTGCCAGCCCCTCACTCAGCAGAGCCCCCAGCCCTTGCCCTCCCAGAGGACTGGGGGGGGGTTTGGGGTTGTTTTACACTCACTTTCCTGCTCAGGAGCTGTGGCCTTATCGAAAGATCATGAAAACTGAGCAGCAGGTCACATGGAGCCCCAACACACACAGATTCTTCTGTTTACAGCCAATATGCAGTGTCTTGCAGCAAAACACAGGAAGAAGCATCGAAAAGGGGGAGGTTGGTCCCACAGCGAGTTGGGAGCAGGTGGAGCTGCAATGGCTGAAAGGAATTCAGCATCACTAAATCACAGCTTGGCAGTGTCGGTATAAACCCAAAATAAGCACCCCGTGCCCCCTGCAGTGCCCTTCCCTGCTTTGGGAAGTGGACTGAAAATGTTTCCCTGTCAAAACACCCAGAGAAGTGAAACATTTACCAGTGCAGCTGCCACGTCAGGAGGAACCGACACCGCACACGTGGGAAAAGCTGAGCCTGACATTCAGCAGGAGAGTGCTGAAGACATTGTCAGTCCAGCTGAGACTGTGAGTGTTCATTTCCATAATGCTCTGTTGTTGTCATTAACGAGCATGCTAATGATCTCTTAGTTCTTCATTTAGACTGATAATTGCTGATTGGGACATTTGGGGATAGAGATGAACTGATTTATACCATCTTCCAGTCTGCCCTGGGGTTCTGAAGGTTCCACCTGGGAGGAACATCTGTGCTCCAGACAGATGAATCACCCAAACCCAGTTGTTCCGAGGGTCCCTCTTCCCATAGTTATAAATTCAGGGGATGAGGGAAGGCACAGAGAGCAGTGAGTATGGCACATTTCCCCTCAAAAAACCTGGCACGTGCCTTCCACCGTTCATCTGAAACAGCAGAAGGCAGAAGAGCCCTTTGCAGGACAGGACAGGAATATCACAAAAGCATAGATGGATATATCCAACTGCTGCACCCATCACACAGCAGCAAAATATATATTTCTACGGAATTCCTTTATAAAACAAATCTTTAAAGCAAAAGTTTCCAATCAGTGATCCCCAGTTCCTAAAGATAAAATTGGATTGCTTTAAAGGGTCCATAAACAAAAGCAAGCAAAATGTGCTTCTTGCCAGCAGGCTCAAATCAGATTCATGTCACTGCTGAAAAATGATTCCAGGCCTAAAAGGGAAAGGGCTGAAACCCACTGCTCTGAGGAATTCCAGCCATAATAAGCTCTAATCTCCAGTTAATTCCCAGGAACTCCCCATTGCACTGAATTCTCTGGCAAACAGCATTTATTTCAGTTCCCTTTTAACCAGGGCAGCATGCATTAATATAGATTTATTAATGCTGTGACTCCTGGATGCTACTTTAAAGAAGAACATTAAAAGTATTTCTTTTGGTTGCCTGGCTGCTTTTGCTGTTGCATTTTAATATTTTCTTGTGTTTTGTTTGAAATGGAATTTGGAGGCTGCACGAACAGCACTGAGGCCAAATGCAACATGCTCCAGGTAAACATAAATCACTTCAGTACACCCTTTAGCTATAATCCAATTTAATTACCTGAAAAATCATGTTATGGCTGTTTTATCATTAATTTATGCAAATAAATACCCAGCAGCCACAAATACACGTCCCACTGCTGTGGGAAGTGTGTCCTTTTTGGAGTTAACATTGCTATTCCTCCCTTCCTGGCACAGGTAGGAATTTATCTTTTGATAAATAAAGGTTTAGAACTTGGCTACACAAACCTGTGCATGGCCACAGGTGGAAAAAATCTCCACTTGGGCAGCATGGAAAGAATATGGGTGAGAGGAAAAGAGGGAAGAATCACCCGGAGCAGTTTTTATTTGACTTTTGTCCCACCCGTGGCTGACCTGCCCTGAAGTCTCCTGGCCATCTGCCCCTTCCTCCTCTCCCTGTGTCCAGCCCATGCCTCAGGGCCAAGGGGTGAGAAAAAGTAGCTGCAGGAAGACAGGAACATTTGCAATAGCAAAAATAACATTTGCAACCACCACGTGCTGTCATTTTTCATCAGCACTTTCAGAGCTTCTAGCGCTGCTCTGCCCTCTGGCCAAACAGGGGTTAAAAATCAGCATTTCAAAACTGCATCCAGGCTTTTGTTCGAAGTTCCAGAGATTCCTTCTAACCATGTGAACCAAGAGTGCTGCACAGGCACTCCCCCAGGCCATGGCATTGCCACCCCTGTGGGGACAAACCTTCCCACCCCAGGGCTCTGAGTGGCAACTCCACACAGAACAGGTTTGGTTAAAAAACTAAAATCTAACTTCCACCCACACAGGCACTACCCCTGCTTTTGTACAGCTCAGCCCAATCCTCTCTGGCAATCACAACTCAGTGATTACAATTCCCCAAACTGCACAGAGGATCCTCAGCCCAGAATAAAAACGTTCATGCAGGAGGTTACGGCAGCAAAAGAAAAAAGCAGCAGAATTTGGGATTCATGCCCTTGCATAAACAAGCCTCAAGGCTGAGACAGAACAATATTTGTGGGGTTTGAACACTGCAGGCTTTTCTCTGTGACACACAGAGGCTTCTTTCCTCACCGGTGCCAGCCCTAGGACATGGAACGTGCAGATCTCAGTGAGGCTCTCCTTTGCCAAGATGTGCTACAGCCACCCCCCACCTCCCCCAGTACTTCTATGCTGCTCTGGTGTCCTAAAAATGTAGCAAAAGTTCAGTCAACACAAAAAGGACTCATTTTCCTGCTGCCTCATCCTTCTCTGAGGCTCCCAGAGTGAAGTGATCCATGACATTCAGCTTTCACAGAAAGAAGAGAATAGTTATGGGTCCTTGCTCAGAAAAAAAACCCCAGCAAAACAGTCTAAACTTAAAATATCTATTTAGTAAACATTTCACGATTCATATTGAATTTTATGCCTTTTTTGACTCCTAACTCCTTATTTTTGAATTATTAAGGATGAGAAAATTGTCTGTACACAGCACCTTTCCCTTTGAAAAGCTGTGAAGCACCTGCAATTCAGATTGTAAACTCCTCTGGGAGGAAAGCACCCTCTTCCAGGGGTGTGTGCTGTGTACAGCTGGTATTCAGGAAAAACTGTTAACTCTCTCAATTCTGCCTTCACAATTGTATTCTACTGCTGTGAGGAAAGAGAATCTCTTCCTACCCTTGTATTTCAGCACGAAGAACAGGCACTCTTCAATTTGTGTAATTTAAAACCAAAGTAAAAAGTTCTATTTACACTGACCTGGTCAATAAAGTTCAGCAAAGGATTTTCCTGGCCCCTTTTCCAATGGTCTGTGCACTCCCATTGCATAAAGTCCAGGACAGAGCAAAGGGTTTATAGCCAATAAATCCTGCATTCATGCACAAAGTCTGTGTGACATGGACACATTTGGGCAGATGTTGGATAATCTGTTTGTCCCTTTTCACTTTAGTGCCTGTGATTCTGTCTGCCCAGCACAAAAACGTGCCTGGAAGGGGCTGGTTTTGGTTGAAACTCAAGAAGTAGATATTTTGCATATCTAATGTTCACAATTCTAAAGAGCTCCTAAATATTAGGAAAAAACCTGACTGACCATAAGCATGAACCAGACTTCTAAAGAGACATCTATGAAAAAAAAATCATTAAAATCAAGCTGGAGATGCAACATTTCCATGGGCACAGGCAGGTAAAGGCCTGTGGAGAAATGAGATAATCGTGCCTTTGTGGCCTGGCTTTATCAGGAGGCAGTGCCAAAGCCTCTGGAGGTGAGAGGTGCTTGGTTAGAAGATATTAATTAAGATATTGTCCTGCATGTTTAGATTTCATTTCTCTACCCGTCTCAGGGTCAGGGAGGCTGCAAAATCAAACACTGCCCAGTAAAGACCAGAGCAAACAGTCCCTGGCATTGGCAAACACAAGGGTGTGGTGATGGAAAACAACGCCAGAATGAGGGATGAGAAATGAGTTGCCTCGTTCTTCAGCTGGACAGGGTGTCCAGAATACTCCAAAATCCCACCCCATCCACAAGGACAGGGCTGCAGAAAAGACCTGATCACAACTTAAGAGTGAAACTGAGACACAGAAAGTTCCAGAGAGGAGACACGAGATGAACAACCCTATGCAAACTTCAGATTGACAGACTGGCCACAATCAAGAACTGCCTTCATTCAGCACCTCCTGTGGAACCACTCCAGCTGGCAGGTAAATGCAGAGATTGCAGAGCACCCGTGTGCTCAGCCCGCCCTGCCCGTTATCTGAGCACACACACATCGATTGCACGGACACACGGACGCGTTTGCCCAGGCCTTGCTCCAGCCTTTATCTTTCCAAGCTAGTTCTTCGAAGCGCCGTGCCCCTGCGTGCCCAGGGCAAAGTCCACGGCCTGGTGCACGCTGTGGAAGAGCAGGTGGTCCTCTCCCTCTTTGAAGAACTCCCCTCGGAGCAGGGAGCTCCTGACGGAAGGGTTGCACTGGGCCAGCAGCACCTGCACGTCGATGTCCCCGTAGTCCTGGCAGACCTCCTTGAGCGTGCGGATCCCAGCCGTGTCCAGGAACTGCACTGCACAGCAGTCGATCACTATGGTGTGAAACCCCACAGGCTCCAACCCAAAATCCATGGGGATGCTGCTCTGGTTGTCCCCAGACCCCACCTCCTTCTCCCTGAGCATTCTTTTCGCTGCTTTCTTCTTGGCTGCCTTCACCCACACGGGGTTGACCCCGGTTTGCTTGTAGAGGGTGGATTTGAAGCACTCCTTGTTGATGTAGTAGAGGGGGGCTTCAAAACGAAACACCACAACTCCTGGCTTGGTTTGCAGGTTCTTGTAGGCAGAGAGGGACTCGTAGGTCTCCGACTCAGCCACCCAGCCCAGCAGCGGCGCCTCCGGCCGCTGGGTGCGGAAGATCACGCAGAGCATGGAGAAGCAAACCCCCACCAAGAGCCCGATCTCGGTGCTGACAAATGCCGTGGCTGCCATGGTGACCCCCCAGATCACCGTGTCCACCCTGCTCAGGTGCCACATTTTGGGCAGGTCCCTGAACTTCCGCAGGGCTCCGCGGAGGTTGACGATGGTGATGACGGCCAGGACGCATTTCTGCAGGGAGTAAAACAAAGGTGCCATCACAAGGAGGACTAAGAGGATCACCAAACTGGTCACCACGCCGGACATTTGGGTCCTGCAGCCCGTGGACTCCTTGACCAGGGTCTTGGCGAGAGCCGCGCTGGTTGTGAAGCAGTGGAAGAAGGAGGGGATGATGTTGCAGAAGCCGATGGCGTACATCTCCTGGTTGGCCCTCACGGAGTACCCGTGTTTCTTGGCAAACATCTCCGAGAGGGACACGGTGATGGCAAAGCCAATAATGGCAATGGGGATGGCGTCCAAGGCCACATTGGGAATCAGGGTCCAGTCCGGAGGGCGCGGCGGCAGAAACCCAGTGGGGATGTGCCCAGAAATGCTGGAGCCGTAAGTCTCCTTCAGCTTCCCAAAGTGAGACGCCAGAGTGGCTGCCACAACCACGATGAGTTCCACTGGAATTGGAGCCTTGAGCTTGGCTTTGAAGCGTTCGTTAAGCTCTTTGGTTGGGATGAGCACCAGGAAGCACACGAAGCTGGTGATGAGGTCACAGATGTTGGTCCTGTGGATGTTTCTGAAGATGTTTATCCAGGTGGTGACGAGGGAGCCGATGCCCCCGCTGCGAGGAATGTCCAGGCCCAGCAGGTACTTCACTTGTGAGGTCAGGACAGTGATGGAGGCCCCTGTGACAAACCCACTCAGCAGCGAATCCGAGAGGTACACGGAGACAAAGCCCACCTGGAAGAAACCCATGGCCACCTGGAAGGAACCAACCACACACAACACGTCAGGACACAAATCACGCGGATTTTGTCAGCTGGGATAAAATAATCCAACACTGTGCACAGCCCTGGAGGACAAGGCATGGTCTGAGCATGGAGAAAAGTCTCCAAAATTCAAACCAGACTTTTTGGGGGCCTTCATCCCCTGAAAAAATGTTTACTGTTCACTCCGCTAGTTATCCTGGTGGGGAAAAAAGACAAAAAACTGGGGAAAAAACCCAAAACCTCACATTTGAAATTCTGCTTTTGCCATTTCCCTTTCAGTTCCTATAAACTCTGTGACCTTTCCAAGGATCTAAAACATTTCTGGTGGTCTTTGCCCACCTTACACTGGAGTTCAGAGCCTGCAATAAAACCACAGCTTGTGGGTAACAACTGTCCTTTGCACTGCAGAAAGTTCGGTGCCTCTGACTCAGTCTTTGAGCTGCAAACTCCTGTGCTGCAGATCATAAAAACAGAGACAGCTGGGAACTCCGTGAGAATCTCAGAGTATTACTGAAGAGAAAGCAGGTTTGGGACCTGGACTGGCTGAAATAGCTCAGAGCTCTGAAAGGGCTCCCTTACAGCCTTGATACTTACTTCAAGGTTGTTCTAAGTGTAAAACATCAATAATAATTAGCTTACCTACTAAGGCTGTATTAACTGGTGTGAGAAGATTTGCTTTTTAGCATTTTATTGTCAATTTTCTTGTACAAAGAACATGTGATTTTGGTTGGAGCTTCAAAAAAAATTTTTGAGGGTGTGAAGTTCTGTTGGTTGGGCTGTAGAGAATATGCTTAGCATTCAGAGGGGATGAAGATAAAATATTCTGATTTCTTCATATAAAGAAACTTAATTGTACTAGCAAAGAATATTAAGTGCAATTCACAACTCCAAAACTGCACCCATCCCACAGTGATGCAAACCAAAATCTAGTGTAGCTTGGGAGGCTCAGAATATTTCTGAAATAGCTCAGTATGAACTTGCAGTACAAAAAGTTCCAGGCTGTGTCCGAAACCTGTGGTTTAGAGCATCACAAGCAGGTTTTTTTCCCCTTCTATACATTTTGATTGGTTGTCACCCTGGACAGATGAGAACAAATGAATGTGAACTCACAAACTCAAATACCACAGCTCTGCAGTACTGCTAAAAATAACCCCATTCTGGTTAATGCATAACACTCTAAAAACAAGGATACATGCTTTGATTTAGGCAAGCAGTGACTTCTAGAAAATAAGTATATGTATCGAAATATAAAATATATTTTGTCATCTCAGTAGTATCCTTTCCATACCATGGCATTGTTTTGGCTTCAAATGGGCAAACAGCAAGTTTTTAAAAGCACAGTTACAAATAAAAAGAAACTGGGGATACTTTTACTGTCCAAATTTTTCTTTGTTAAAGGCAAATGACTGAAGACTGGAATTAGGAGCTGATGCACCATCTTTTGGCCCAATGAAATGGCGTCTAATGCAAAAAAAATGAACAGAGCTGTAGGCCACAGTAAGGAAGGTGGTGAGTAGTCTGTGAGGGCTGGAGGTGGATGTGCAGCTCCTTACAGTCCCTAAAAGAGAAGCAATGCAGGCAGGAAAAGCTGTTAAAAAATGGGGATCGCTCCCCAAAAGAGAAGCAAAGAGAAGCAATGCAGGCAGGAAAAGCTGTTAAAAAATGGGGATCGCTCCCCAAAAGAGAAGCAAAGAGAAGCAATGCAGGCAGGAAAAGCTGTTAAAAAGGGAGAGCACCCAGAGGAGTTTCCTGCACCACAGTGACCTCCAGCCCTGAGGTGCAGACTGGGGACCTGTGCAAGCCCGGCGGAATGGGGACAGCCCCTCCCAGAAGAACTACAGCTATTTGCACACCATCCCTGTCTGTCCTCCTGCCTTTACCTGGTAAACTCCGGAGATGAAGGTCAGGGTGGCAGCCACGGCCATGGCGTAGCAGCTTCTGTCACACGGCGGCTGCGGCGCCGTCCCGTTGCCGGTGCCGTTCCCACGCGCTGCGGCGCCCGGCAGGGCACTGAGCACGGCGGGCTCCAGGTCATAGCCAGCCCTCCCCACCTCCCGATCCACCACCTGCCCCACCATCAGGCACAGCACCCCGAAGATGCCGACGGAGATGTGGCGGGAGGTGCCGAAGACGCAGTAAATGATGCAGGCAAAAAAGGAGGTGTAAAGGCCGTAAATGGGCTCCAGCCCAGCCAGGAGAGAGTAGGCAATGGACTGTGGCACCAGCAGGACCCCCACGATCACACCAGACATTATGTCCCCCAGCAGATACTCCCTGAGTTTGTATTTAGGAAGCCACTGTAAGATGGGGAAAAAGCCCAAAACACAGTCTTTAATTCTGGCTGGGGTGCAGCTGCAAGTTTTCTTTGCTTGCTTCACCAGCAGAGCCTTCATGTTCCTCTTCTCCTCTTGGGGTTCCAGGAACATTCTGTGATGGAAATTGCATTTGGCATCATCTCCTTCCATCCCTTCTGTCCCTGCATGGATGTGGTTGGTCTCTGTCATTGCTGCCATCACCAGCACTCACTAAAAACACAAAGAAAGACCGTTAAACCAAAAATGAATGTACAATGTGAGACTTGAACACAGCATTTATGAAAAGCAAGGGCTGAACGTCTCAGCTCAGCAGAGAGAAAGCAATTTCCAAGCAAATGAGCCTCCTCATTGTACCCCTGCTAAGTGAGGAATGACCTTTCCCAGGAGGGAAGCTGATATCCCTTGGAATACACCTGCTGCTGGCAGCGTTGGGAAATGGAAAGGAATGCAGCAGCACTGCCTTTCTGCGAGGCTTCCTTGAGAAAATCTCCACCTGCAGCCTGTCCCACCTTGCAAAGCCAGACAGAGGGTTTATTGTAGTGCAGCGGCCGTTCCAGTTCAGCGCTGAAAATGAACTGCAAGTGGGACATTTCCAGCAAAGCACAGCTTGGTCTACATCTCTTGTGGGTGGTTTTGTTGGTTTTTTTTAATGAGGTGATTGCACCTGCCAAATACTGTAAAGGTTTGTTGCCTAAGAAGTGGTTTTTTTACAGCCAATGACACACTGCAAAAAAATGCACTTCACACTTTTGAAAAGCTGGTTTTACAAGGAAATTGCACCTGATCAAAGCAATATGCACAAGCAGAAAACATATTGATGGGCACAATGAAAGTAGGTGGGACAGTTCTGCTGGAACTTGTACTCTAATCCAAGCTGTCCACAGACAGTAAAACAGGGTGACGATACCAATAATTTAACACTGGAAACATATTGCCTGACTGGGAAGGAGCAAAGTCTTGATGAGACAAACCCTAATGAAACTTGAGCATAGCACTGCCAGCACTTAGACAGCACTTCCCCTGTCAGAAAACATCCAGAATCCTCCAGAAAACTCTTTCAGCCCCAATACCTGCTAATACCCATACAGTGAGGTTGTTTCAGCCAGAAGTCCACTGGTCTGGGGTGAGACCCAGCAAGAGAACCCTGAGAATTGTCACTGCCAGGCTTCCCTTTCTGGCCCTGCAGTCCCAGAGTGCCAACGACAACACGGATTTCATGTGCTGCTCACGTCTGCTCCATGCAGTGCAAACATCAGCCAAACCACTGTCCATGGAATGTTCACCACTGAATTAATTGCCTGATTAATTGTCCAATTGTCCTGAATTAATTGTACCAATTAATGAATTGTGACTGGAACTTGCAGTGCTGAGGGTGCCACTCAAGTCTGCCTCAGAATGTGCTCACTTAATCACCGTTTCACAAGCAGCCACACAATCACAGAACTGTGGAGTCATTCAGGTTGGAAAATCCCTCTGGGATCATCCAGTCCAACCATTCCCAGCAGTGCCACGGCCGCCACTAACACACGTCCCCAGGTGCCACACCCACAACTCTTGTAAATCCCTCCAGGGATGGGGACTCCAGCACTTCCCTGGGCAGCTGTGCCAGGGCTGGATGATACTTTTAGTGATGTAATATTTCATAATTCAAACATTCTCTATCACTTCAGCGTGAGTCTCTCAAAAACATGTGAGGGGAGGAGTGAGAGAAAAGAGTTTGTGTGGTACCCACGATCATAGAACAGCCTGAGCAAAAGAATCCACATGAGAGCAGAAGCAGCTGCAGAACTTAACTTTTAGAATGGCTTCTTCAGAGACTTCTAGAACCAATTAGAAAGCAATTCCACCCAACTAATCCAACTGTCCCACCTCACACCGTGGTGTCCTTGTCCCTGGAGCTGCAGACTATCTGAAGTCGACACCCGGCAGATGCTGACAGAAAATGCCAGGGGAGGAGTTTGCATTTTATCTCCTGCTCCCTGCCGGGACTCCCAAAGGTGTCTCCATTCACCACAGACCCAGACAGGGAGCATCTCTTTGGTGGGGAAGCTTCTGCACCCTCCCAAATAACCAAACCCAGCCACTCGTTCCAGCTGTCCCTGAACTGGTGCTGAAAGGAGCGTTTCAAACACAGACCCCAAACCATGGACAGTCCGATGGATCAGCAGGGATGGATTTGCTGTGTGACAGGGGCTGTAGCCCTCCCTGCTGTAACATCCCAGGATCCCTGAGGCTGGAAAAGCCCTCCGGCACCATCGAGTCCAAGCTGTGGCTGATCCCCACCTTGTCCCCAGCCCAGGGCACGGAGTGCCACCTCCAGAGCCACATGAAGAGTCAGGATCTTTAAATGAGGAAACTGCACTGCAAGAAGTGACAAGCTCAAGATGACAGAGCAGAACCCCCACCCCCACCTTGCAGGTTTCCAGTCTCACCCAGCTGTACAGGACTGCAAAGGGTGCTCAGGGATGATTTACAGCACTCACAACCCCCCTAAACACACAGTGAGAATCGAGTGAATATTACAAAAGCCTGTGTCAGCTCTACTCTGCAAAAGCACATTTTGGAGCTGTATTTGCTCAAGAAGTTTTATTTGTTTTACCAGCACAGAGTTACAAATCAAAAGGCTTCTCACCCACCCAAAGCTCAGCAAATCAACGCTGTAAAACCTGAGGGGGAAAAAAAATCAACCCAGACTACTTTTTATGTGCAGCAATGAGTTTGTTTTCTGAGATTTTAGTAAAGATTTCAGTAGTGAAAATCCTTCTGATTCCTTCTGTACCTCATCCAGGGCTTGCAGGCAGCTCCCTCAAACCTGGGAATTTTCTCAATGTGCCAAGACAAAACCCAGACAGCTCAGTTTAGTGCTGCTGTAAAATATCTGCACGGGAGGGGATGCCTGGGTTTCAGTCGTGTCCAGACAGTGGGGAAATGTTCTGAGTAAAAACCTTTTTGGCTCCAGAACTCTGAGCACATACTGGGTCTTTGTGCAGACTTGCATGACAGCTTTCTCTCCGTGGCATGAAAAGGACCTTTCATCACACAGTCCCTGCCCCTTGCCATGTCAGGATAGTAGGAAATGACACAATTTCCAACACTCATGTCACCCTTTTCTGCCTCAAAGTGCTGCCCTGTATTCATTTTGTAACCGTTAGCCCAGGCCTGTCTAATAAAACTGGATTTTGTTCTTGAACATAAAAAAAACCCAACCTTGAGAAAACCCCCTTTGGTTCAGTGGGTTGGACACTGAAGGCTATTCTGTGCATTTAACTTGGAAAAGGAGCTGCTGTGGTTTTTATTCTGAAAGCTGCTATTTACACACAACCTAGAATTCACTTTTATCACTCCTCTTGGCCTTTCAGGCAGTGTCTTGTTGCCACGAACTTCGCTTAAGATAAAAAGACTACAAGATAGAACTGAGGAAATTTCCAGTATCTGTTATCAACTGACTGCCATAAAATAAAGATATGGGGAGGTCCTGCAGTCTATAAAAGTCATCAGACCTTCAGACTATTTCTGGAGCCCATCTGGGCCTTTCTTTCTGATCCCATGATGTGGCAGCATCTGCCTGGCTTCTGTTTTTGGGGGAGCACTACCTGCAACCCAGGGCTGGCTTGGACTTCATTGCTCTGTCACAGCTCGGAGTCACCTTGAGAGTGAGAGAAAAATGGATTGTGAAGCTCATTCACCTGCTGAAATAACCACCACAAGCTGAAACTTCAGATGTGAGCATTTCAGAGTAGAAACTAAATCAAAAGTATTCTTTCTACAACACCCATCTCAGCTTTCCTTATTCTCCTACATTTAAATCGTCACCGTATGTGATCGCCCCACACCCTCATGTACCCCCTTGCTAGACATGAGAAGTTACCTGCAATCAAAACTAATGCATAAATCCATAATCTAAAAAGACATGAACAACTTCTGAAGAGTTGTAACGAGAAGCAGGTGGATCAGAAATTCAAGTTCCACATAAACTGAACCAGAGCCGAGCCCTTGGAAAATGCCCCCTCAAGAACATAAAAAGAAAGCATATTGCAGCATTTTAACAACTAAATCTTTGACCCTTCTCTTGTTGGACACCAGCCTTTTTCAAATAATATCTTTACTGTTGGGGAGCAACAAGGAAATTCAATATTACTGTGATAACACAGAGATAGGCACTGGAACAACACTGCCTGCACCTTGGAATTCATCAAAATCCTTCATATCCTCCAACAAAACATTCAAGCCTCAAACAGTTACTTCCACAAAGGACTGAAAACAATGTGAATAATGAAAACCACGTTTAAGGAACGCATTTGGGGACAGAGCTGCCCCACTTTTGGCACAGTAACCAGCAGCCATCCACTCATGCGGGAAAACCTGCAAAGCCGGACTATAAAACCTTGCTTGTGTGAAATGTGTGATCTCCTCCTGCTCCAAATGTCACTTCTCCTGAGCAGCAGCAGCAGCCTCCAGCGTTTTTGGGGAAGAGCCCATGGTATCTGCTCGCTGCTGGCAGCCAGGTGTTCCAGGGGAGCTGTCTCACCTCCCAGGGGCAGCTGAGTGTGTTGGCTGCTCTGCCCTGCCCTGGCTGAAGCAGATCCTTCCAGCAGGTTCCATCCCACCCGGATCTCTTGCGGAGAGTTTGCCAAGAGGTCCTTTCAGCACGTTATCCCTGTGTCAGGGCCCTTCTCCCACCCTTTCTGTTGGCGGGGAAAGGTGGAGCACTGAGGAGCTGCGCTGGGCAGCGAGGATGGGCCGAGGAAGAGCTGCCCAAAGGAATTTCCTCGGGCAGCAGCTGCCAGCTCAGCCCAGGGCATCCCATCCCGCCCACCACGGCCCGGGCTGCGTCCGCAGGGCTGGGGCAGAAACCGTCCGATCCCAATGGAAACCCACCGGGATTGCGCTGGGTAACGCAATTGCGCTGGTCGCTGAGTTGGGTTTTACTCAATAAAAATGAATAAAATTAATAAAAACCTGCAAGAAGAAGCCCACACACTGTTTACCTCCTGAAACTGCGGGGCTTTGGTGCGCCTTGGAAGCCAAACCAACGCTCACAATCCCGGGAGAGCGAAAGGGAAGTGAGAGCAACAATTCAGCTTTTAACGCAACACTCGCTCTCACCCTCGGGGTCTCACCGCCTTCCTCCCCAGCCTCCTCACGGCTTCCATGTGAGTTTTCCTCTCCTCCTCTGGTTCCTGCGAGCCGCTGCCGGGGGTGCCGAGGAGGGTCCGAGCCGGACCCCGCCGCTGCCCCGACCCCCTGCCCGCCCCTGCCCTGGGCACTCACCGCCCGCGGCTCCCCGGGGCCTGGCGCGGCTGGGACCGAGCGACGGACGGACGGACGGAGACACAGACGGACAGACAGACGGAGGGACAGACGGGGGGACCGCCCGCCCGCGGCGGGTCCCGGCAGCACCGCCCCGAGCCGGGCAGGGAGGGCCGGGCAGAGCCGCGCCCCTTCCACCGCCCGCCCCGGTCACTTCCGAATGGTTCCGCGTGTGCGGAGCTGCGGGCGGCCCGGGGAAGGCTGCTCCTGCTCCTTTCCTTTGCGCTCGAACCTTTTAAATAGAAAGTGTAGGGTTGGTAATGTGAGGTGAAGTGAGATTAAACTTTGTGCAGGTGGGAAACCGTAACACTCTGGCCCCTTTTTGCTCTGGGGTACCGCTGGGGTTCATTACAAATCTTTTGAAGTCCCTCAGTGTTGTTTGCTCCCGTGTCCGGGTTTGTCTGCGTGGTACTTCCAACCGGGAAGGATGAAGAATCCTTGGCAACGTGGGTATTAAAAATCCCAGGTTTGTGTTCAGTGCTCTGCTCTTAGCTCTGGGCTGGAGATTCAAGATCCGAGGGGCCTTGCCCAGCCTCGTCTGCCTTCCCTTCCCCCTTTGCACAGAAAAGCAGACGCTTCAGCTGAAGTCAAACATTGCCCAATATTTGCATTCCAGGTGGAACCTTGAGCTGTCAAAAAACCCCATCAATACAGAGCTGGAGCAAATGAAGCCAACTTCGAGCCTGCAGAATTCATGCTCTTGTCTTTCGGCGTTAAGCAAATGCTGTAAATCTTACTGTAGAAATACTGAATATTTCCATAGAAAACATTTCCCTTCTCCATGAGGGTTTATTAAATGTCATGGTAACCTGAACAGGCAATTGCAATGGAAATAGAAGAGATCCCTCCCTCTCCCCTGACTGTCCATGGCCAAAAGCATCAGTGACTCTGACTTCCCAATCCCCTTAAGGGACTTCCACAGGAGTTTTGATTGAGTTTGAAGTATATGGTGACTCCAAGACAACCAGAGCAAATCCTTGGGAGGAGTGACATCTATGACAAAAGCATTCAAAGCCTTTTGTGTGGGGACTCTACAGAATCCTAAAGAAATCACAAACCCAAGCAAAGGGTGTTCCAGCATTTTCATTTTTGTTCTAGAAGCACAGGCTGTGGAAAAACGTGGATCATCTAATACATCATCTCTTCATGGAAGAAACAGGAAAATAATATCTTCTTGGAACGTGATATTAAAATTTAAAAATCCCAAGCATGAATATTTTTCTGGACCTAAAAAAAATTAGGCTTTTTTTCTTTTTACTTTTAGACCGATTTTCTAAAAAATGGGTGGAAAAAATCCAAGCAATTATTTAAGATAATTAAACCATTTCGCTTCCAACTGCTTTCCTGTTCTCAAGGTATATTAAGATTTATGGTTAATATATTTCTGTGCTGAGGAAACCTTTGGCCCTGGAGAAGTGTGCCTCTGGGCTCCTCACACTCCAGAATCTCCTGCCAAGGAGCTGTCAGGGTTTGCTCACACAAATGCCAGCGTGTGCCATCTGCCCATCCCACTCAGCCTGCCTGGCAAGCCCGCTGCTTCTCCACATCACCTTCAGAATATCAAACCTCCACAGACCAGTTTGCCAGACTGCAAAATAATCCTGGAAAATGCTTTGTTCCACCGAGCAGGTACTCCTGGGCAGCCCAGGGAGCCCTCCCTCCTTGCCTTTGGCCCAGCAGCTCCTGTCCAGCCCCACCGTGCCCTGGTGCCAGCTGGCAAACTGCTCTGCGGGCCGCCTGTGGTGGTGTTGTCAGCCCTCTGCCCATGAACCCACAGGCAGTGGCTCTCCCTGGCTCTTCCCAGTCTTTCCCAGCTCCCAGCTCTGCGTTATCACTCAGCAGATAAAGGCAGACTGTGATTTCCCCCAGCTGCTTTGTGCCTCCTGGCTCCCAGCCTTGTGTGAGGAGCCTCCTGCCTTCAGTCCTGTCCTCCTGGCACCTCCCTGCCCAGTGCCTGGCCCTGCTGGTACAGCTCCGTGGGAGGATGGCTGGGTTATGCTGAAAGTGGCTAAAAATGAGTTATTTTCTCTCCCTGCCCTTCCCTCCCTCTACAGCTCGCAGCGCACTGAGATTCTGGCCTGAATGTGCACAATGGGGCACTGAGTTTGGACATGGGGAGGATGGAACTGCCTGGTTCCCATCTGTGAGTTCTGCCAGAGCTGGGACAAACCTTCCTCCCCACTCTGACCTGGAAGGTCCCAATTAATGTCACACACACCCAGAGGTCTATGTGTGGCAGGTCTGATTCATTTGGAAAACCCATCAGACTAAGTAACGGAAAGAGGCCCATCCTAATGCTTGAAATGCATTTAATTGAATTTAGTCACACTATTCAGGGCTTGGCAAAACAAACCCAAAAAAAAAGAGCTAAAATGAGCTATTTTACTCTGAAGGCTTCCATCAAGGATGAGACAAATGCCAAGTAAAAATTGAGTGGTTGGAGGGGAGAGGGCGTAATAAAAAAAGATGCAATGAATCAGAGTTCTTAGGTAATCAAAATACTTAAGCCATAAAGATATCAAAAAGAAATAAGCTCTCTCCATATCTCAGGACTATGCATGTCACAATCATATTACTTTCAAGGAAGTGTTCTGCACAAACATCTGTGCAGAGTTGCTGCACTCTCAGTGTGCGTCACGGTCCAACATTGGCACCTAGAGTCAAAAAGTAATTAGGTGATAAAATTTTCAGTGTTGATGTGTGTTAGAAGGTTTAGTTAAATAATTGCTGGACTCAGTGTTTTCTTACCCTGCTTTCACCCAGTCCTTCAGCTCTTTGCTTCCTCAAGGCTAAGGCATGGAACATTAAAACAAGTCTCAAATCCTGAGCAGTCTCTTAGCAAATAAGCAAATGTGTGGGGGAATTAAACTGCACCATCAACGCAGCACGGAACTCAGAAATCCCACCTTCCTAGATGCTCATTTTCATCCCAAAGCTGTGTGAGTGTGCAGCAGGATTACAAATCCCACGTTTGAGTGAAGGTTGCTGTCTGCAGGGATTTGCAGCACTGAGCTGCACTGGCTGCTCACAGCTCCTTCAGCTGCCAGCCAGGGAGAAGCCCAGGTAAGGGAAGTGCTGAAGGACAGGCTCATTTCTTTTGCCTCAGCTGAGGGGCTGAGAGCAGCTGCCCTCCGTGCCTTTCTGGCTTGGAGCAGGAAGGAATATTTGAAAAGTCACCTTGAGCAACTGCTGAGCTCCCCAGCACTTTCTGTGATGCTGACAATGGATGGGTGCAGCAGAGCCAGGGCTGAGCACGCAGCACAGCTTGGAGAGTCCATTTGAACCACGAAGAGAGATGTTACTCTAAATCTAAGACAAATTTCTGTGTTTATTTTTAGTCCCTGAAATCAGGTACATGTTGATTATCACAAGTGACAGGACAGAGCTGTAGCCACAAGTCCTGTAAAAGCACAGAGAACTTCAGCCTTGATTTCTTGCGAGTCTACCCACAAAAACTGCTCTCAACAGCTAACTCCTGGTGATGGTATGAAATCATCCAGCCTTGCTTATGTGCATCTAAAGCCATTTATTTGGTTATCCAGCCACACAGTGACAAAAGAGTCACCACAAATCATAGTACAAAAGCATAATTAGACCCATGAGATGATACAGTCCACACTTTGCAAGGCAGCAGCAGTTCATGTTATGTCCATGTTAATTCTTAGCACTTATTTTGTAAATTTTCATATGCCACAGAATTGATTTGAATGCTAGGTAGGAGGGGAGGTCAAAACACTTGGCAGGTTCTCATTATTAGAGGTAACTTTTGATAATATTTAACTTTTTCTTTCCATCTCAGTTCTGACGTCTGTTTTTCACCTCTCCCTTACTTCTGGGGGTATGCGAATCAAGGATTTTGGAAACGTCTGTTATGTGCTCATTCTTCCTGTTGTTTCTCTGCTATAGGAATACACAAGATGAAAAAGTTTCACTTACTGTGTAATAAAACAATATTTTATTGCTATGCTAATAATATATTTGACAAATTGCTTCCAAGTAGAGCTTTGCCTTGTCTCAGAAAAAAATATTTCTTTTCCCTGACCTGTTTTGAGTGACTGACTGGTTCTATATAGAGCACAGCCACTCACTGAGCTCACAAGACAAATAAATGGAGATATAAACTGATTAAAAATATATACCTCAAGACTTCCTCCAAAAGTTAAGAAGCAGTAAAGAAAGTAGGATTCTTTTGAATTTATTAATTAAGAAAAAATCATTTGCAAACTGAACTTTTGTTGCAGCAATTAAAAGAATAATTTAAACAAATCTTTCACATAACTACTAAATAATCTTTATTTTTAAAAGCTTGTAGAAAAGCTGCCCAGCAGATGTATAACTGAGCACTGGACTAGTGCTGTCTGCAGAGAAATACTGTTCACACATTTTATATCTCCTGCAGCATTTGGATTTGTCTGGGAATCCTTTCAGGTACTGGGTTTGCTCCAGCTCCTGCTTGCTTGCTGGGAACCCCTCCATAGTCTTCCCTTGGAACAGGCTCAGAGTTTTCCTGAGTGCTGAAGCAAACCCACTGTCTCCCTCAGGCTGAGGATAAATTATTTCCCTGGTGACTTCCCAGATATTTCTGCCCAGTGCAGATTTCGAGAGCTGTGCCCTGAGGCTGCACACTCTGGCAAGGACAGGAGATCCATGCAACAAAATGCTGACCACATTTTTAGGTGGGAGATTTTCTCTGCAAGACTCACAGCCCCAGGCAAGAGCCCTGAGGAATAACTGGTATTTTTGAACACTTACCTTTGGAAAATAAATCAAAAGCTGCAACTTTCCTGTAAAGAAAGAGTGTTGAATGTTAGAGCCTTGTAAAACACAAATCACATCTTGCTAATGGCAAAACAAGAGATGTAAATAGATCTGACTCCCTTCTTTTAAGATGAAGGACAGCCTTCGAGACTCTGCTTAGGTCTCCTTGAAACTGAAGCAGAAAATGCAGGACACACAGTCCTTAAATGAACAGCTGGAGAAATTTGCAGGGAACATTTTGTAAGTAAAGAAAAGGATTTACCTGATCGTCATTTGGTTGGTGAATATATCTAAAAAAGAAAATTAAAAAAAAAAAATAGAGAAGAATGGTTAACAAAGCTGGCAATGAACTCAAGATTGGGGCTCGGTACTGTCCCCCTGGATCTCATGGTCATGGATAAACCAGGAAGGGATGGGGCTGGGCAAATGCAGGGGATGTTTCTTGAGAGCGGGACTGAGCACCCAGAAGTTGGGAAGTTGATGGGAGCAGGAAGCCACATCAGCCAGAGGAGACACTGGCCTCACGCTGCTTAGGAGCAGACTCTTCCTTGTTATCCCCAGACACCTGCCCCCCTCCCCTCCCCAGGCCCCAGAGCAGCCCCTCACGCCCCAGTGGGAGGAGCTGCCGGGCTGGGGTCCCAGTCTCCCACCGCGGCAGCGGGGCCGCTCACCGCACACGTCCTCCAGCACAGAGTCCAGCTGTGACATTAAGCTCTGTCTCTGGGTTTGGTAGTTGGTAATCGTGCTCTGATCCAGCTGCACTGCCTGAACGTCCGCCCTCTTAGTGCTCACTTCCACAGCCCCAATCCAGAGAGACCTGTCACCAAGGAAAACCACTCAGCATCCAAAGTAACAGAATTCTTCACTAGGACAGAGTGTGCAAAGAGGAGAGGGCTTTGGCAATGGGAATGGCTGGGTTAACAGCCCTTTGTGAAGGCTGAGTTCCAATTGCTAAATGTTGCTATTTACTTGGCAATGCCGTTTGCTTATCAACCTGCACTGGAACTTTCAAATGCTCATAATGAGGGAGGAGGAAGTGTTTTGATAATCCCCATGTGTGAACAGGGCCTTGACTTGCTGCAGGCAGGCTCTTGCTGTTGTAGCAGTGACAGAACAAGAATGCCAAACATTAAATGGTGTCCAGGTTTCTGGAAAATTACCTTGATCCCACGGGCTAGAATGTGACTTGCAGTACAGCTGTGAGTAACAAACACTGCTGCAGCCCTGAGGTACATGGTGATTCCAAGTTATCCTTACAAACTAAATTTGAACTCACCTTTGATCTGTGCAAGTTACAGAGGTGACATCCCAAATTCCAGGCAGATGTTTGAGCCAGCCTTTTGTGCAGCTGGGGCCTCTCGTTGATCTGGAACTTACTGTTGGTGTGGTTTGCACCACTGAATTACAGCTGACACCCAGGTGTCACATACGAAGTGGTAAGTTATAAATTAAACGTATCACTTGCAAGAGTAGTAATAATAAATCTTTCTAGCTACCAAGCTTGTCCACAACCCAAAAATTTGGTGGGAAATGAGCTGGTTGCCTCTGCTGCCAAAGGCTGTTCCCTGGGAATTCAGCTGAGGGAAGGGCACCAATGTGCATCCAGACAGAGTTACTGGAAACTGAACCCTAGGGGCTTCCTCTCTGATAAAACCATTTTTCTGGTAATAAAATCCACTGGTTTTCATCAGAATCCAAGGAAACTGAAATTTAGAGGGACCAGTGGAACAACAGGTCTGGATGTCTGCATTCCTGTTAATTGTGCGGCTGTGGTGCCCTCTGGCTCAGCTGGAACAGGGAGCAGCTTTGCAGCACAGGGTGGTGGGACAGAGGGGCACAGGCAGTGGGATTTGATCCCAGTTATCAACACCATATTTTTTCAAAGAAGAAAACAAGTGTTATCAAGTGGAACATACCTGTGTGTGAACAGTTTCCATTCCTACCAAAAGGATTGCAAAAAAAAAAAAAAAAAAGAAGAAAAAAAGGGAAAGAAATAGTTAGTGTGATTTCCAGAAAAGTCACCTGGCTGAGAAATAGGCAGATCCATGAAGAAAAGCACAATACCACTGCTTACTTTGAGGAAGGTGAAAACATCTGGTTGCTCCTTTATCTTCTGAAAAGTCTGAAGGCTCCGCTCAGCCTGCTTTGTCTTCTGCTCCATTTCCTTCCTCACCTTGGCAATGTCTGCCAGTTGTTTTTCCTCCTTAGACTGAATGGCGCTCAGGATCTTCTTCTCTTTCTCAGCAAGCTGTATCTTTGTATTTTCAAACAGCTCTCGTAGCTGAGAAGTCACTGTTCTGGTATTGGTCTAAATTAAGAGATCAGAAAAAGGGGCACTGGCTCGGGAGCTCCACCCTTCACCTTAGTGCCTCTGCTTATCAGTTAGGATTGTATCCATCCTTTGCGCTGGCTTTAGAAGGAAGCAGACAATAAACATTTGCTTAGAATATCTGATTCAACAGAGGCTTTTGAAAATTAATCCTGATACCATCACAAAGTCAGATGAATTCCAGCTACCAATGTGAGAACTTACTGATATACACTGGAAATCCCCCTTGTAGACAGAAATTGCTTTTCTTTTACTGAACAGGTAGAAAACCTTAAAAATACATAATCTTATGTACAATCTGTGGGCTGCCAGCCCTGCAACCTGGTCTGTGCAACCACAAAAAGGGGTGGAATCCCCCAGCTGGTTCCTCCTGTGGAGGAGCTGGAAGGCTGTGAGAAAGCTTGGCTTCTGGCAGTTTCTTAAACCACTCTTTTCCCTTTCTATTCATCTGCCTCTAATGGTACAGTTACCAACACTTACTGCTGGGAAACTGTGAAGCAAAAATGCTCTGAACTGCCAATAATCTGGGTACCAACCTTGATCTGATTCTCACTTTTCTGAAGCTCTTCCAGGGCAGTCGCTAAATACCTTTTCCATTCCTTCAGCTCTGTCATGGTATCAGAGAGTTTAACCTGGCAGAAGGAAAGACAGCATTGAACTTCACAACAGGAGCAGCTTCAAACCACACTGGCCATCAGTGACCATCTCACCAGCTCCACAGGCTCACACATCCCACTTCTGCTTGGCAGCCCTGAAATTTTGATATGTAACTTGGGGGAAGAAGTCAGTTTGTAACTCATATAACTGCAAAGGATGCTTCTGCTAATTCCTGAGAAGCTGTGACCTGTCCTGAGGTCCAGAGTGAACCATTTCATGCCCATGCACTGGGTTACTGCAGGGTTTTTGCTTGGGCTCTAAACTGAGCCCAGACATTTCAAATGCAAAGCAGTGAGTGAGCATAGGAAATGCATTTCATCCCCTCAGTCTCAGCTGTTTTTGGAGCCTTTCAAGAACAGCACATGGACTCAGAGGCAGGAACACAGAGGCCCCATGTCTCTTGTATCTGCTGGGACACTGGCTCCACAAAATTTGTGGCAGACGGAGGAATCCCAGAATCAGTGAATTTGGAAAAGGCCTCCCAGGTCATCGAGTTCAACCTGTGAGCAAGCCCCACCTTGTCAGCCACTCCAGTCACTCCTTGGACACCTCCAGGAATGGGGACTCCACCACCTCCCTGGGCAGCCCCTTCCAAGGTTTAACAACCCTCTCAGTGAATAAATTCCTCCTGATGTCCAACCTGAACCTCCCCTGGCACAGCCTGAGCCTGTGTCCCCTCATCCTGGTTAGTTGGGAGCAGAGCCTGATCCCCACCTGTGCTACATGGAGGGAGCCCACGGGAAGGAACTCCAGAGGGAAAACCCCCTTCCCCACCCAAAGTTCGGGAGCAGTGGCATCCCTGGGGCTCTGTGGAGGAAGGGATTTTCTAATCCCTGCAGGAGTACTTCTCAGTCCCAGCCAGGGACACCCCAGTGAGGGCGGCTGGCAGCCCCGGGGCTGCACCTCACTGGTGTGGGACAGCGACGCCTCTGTCTCTGCCGTGCCCGCACCCACCCTTGTCCCGGCCAGCCCCAAACACCTTCCTGCGCCCATCTCCCTCTGCTTAGCTGTCCACACTGCTCTGGCAACACACAGGAGGGAATGAAAAGCAAATCCCAGCACAATGCACCACTCCCTTGCTGGGGTGGAGAGGAAATCCCCGCAGCTGCTGCCGGGCTGCCCTCACACCCATCCCCATTCCCTGTGGAAGCCCGACCGCCCCTCCTGCAGCTTTCCCCCTTCCTCACGGCCAGGGCAGGGGCCATGGGGAGGGAAGAGCTCCTTACCAGCTGTTTGTCACGTTCCTCCTGCATGGTGACGACCTCGTGGCCCTTGTGGGCCCCGGCGATGGTGCAGAGCACGCAGATGCACTTGCGGTCGTTCCGGCAGTAGCATTCCAGCAGCTTGCCGTGCTCCTGGCACCTCCTCTCCTCCGCCTCTCCCGCTCCCACCTCCACCAGGACGTGCTCCTGCTGGGAAGCCTTGGCGTTGTGTTTGCTCAGGTGGGCCTGGCACAGGGACACGTTGCAGACCAGGCAGGTTTTCACGGCCGGCTGGGGGCCATCCAGGCAGTACTGACAGGGAACCACGCCCGGCTTCCCCTTCTCGGAGCCTTCGTCCTGTTGTCCTTTGGAAGTGGTGCCCTGAAATGCCTCCACGATGTTGCGCAGCTGGAAGTTGTTCTGCAGCTCCACGGTGGGCCCGAAGTGGAGCTTGCACATGGGGCAGGTGTAGGGGGCCTGGGAACACTGCTGGGCTCCCAGCACAGTCTTGATGCACTGCCGGCAGAAGCTGTGGCCGCATCTCATCGACACCGGCTCCTGGTACAGGCCCAGGCAGATGGGGCAGGTGAGCTCGGCCTCCAGGCTGCCAGCCCCTCCACATCCCCCCCGAGCTCCTGCCATGGCTGCAGCGACGACGCCTCAGCCAGGAGAGAGAAGCGAAACCAAAACCATCGGCAGGAGACTCAGCCCCGAGCCCTTCCCCTGCAAGCCCTTCCTCTCCAAGCCCCTCCTCCGCTCCACGGCGGGCAGAGGAAAGTTCCCCCAGCTGCACCCTTCCCCTATGCTCTCGCAGCCACTTCGGGAAGTTTGCCCTCAGTCTCCAGCACGAACAGGTCTTGCTGCCCAGTCTCTCCTCACCTCCCAGGGCAGCTTTGCTTCTGCACCAGATGGGCAGGATGGAAAGAGGGGGCAGAGGCAAAAGCTGCTGCCTTGGATTGAAGATCAGCATTGCTGCTGCCTAGTTCTGTAGCAGTCAATGTTCTGCTGACAACTTTTAGATAAAATAAATGGCCAACGAGTTTTGCAAGCTAATAATGTGACTTTAATAACATGAAGCCAACACAGTATTTGATACAGCTGAGCAAAAATGAGCAACTTAATGGTACTTCCATTATGATTAACAGAACAAATAAAAGAGGAGCTCTCGCAATAAGAGGCAGGGTGCTGTGATATAACCCCTCTCACAGCAGCCCACAATCCAATTTTTGATATGCCAGCTTAGCACAGCCTCTGTTCAAGGGTCACAGTTGCTAGGCCCGGAAATACAAAATAACACCTTGTCCCCACATCACTACGGGAGCTTCAACACGCTGATGGCAGCATGGATGGGATACTTCAAAGGGATAGTTCCTGTCTCTACAAGCCTGAAGTTCTTAGCAGATCTCCAGCCTTGACAGACACATCACTGAAAGGAAGAGTATTTCTGCTGCTGTCAACTTCTTCGACCTAGAAACACACAGAGGTAATTGTGAGGCATCTGTAGGCAGCATTCAAACCAGGCACAAACAATTCCAAGCTTCCAGCAGCTCTCGTTGTTGGTGTCCTCCTCCCAGCAGCTCTGGTTGCCCTGCACGTCTGGGATGACACCGCACATATTTGAGTCCTGTCCTGGTTTGGGCTGGGATAGAATTCATTCTCTTCTCAGCAGCTGGTACAGCTTTGGGTTCAGGAGAGAATAATGTTAATAACACACTGATGGTCTGGCTGTTGCTGAGCAGGGCTTAACCTGAGGCAAGGACCTTTCAGCGCCTCGTGCTCCACCAGTGAGGAGGTGCACGAAAAGCTGGAAAAGAGCATAGCTGGGGCAGGTGACCCAAACTGGCCAAAGGGATATTCCATGCCCAGTATATAAGCTGGGGGGAGATTGCCAGAAGGAGCCAATTGCTGCTCAGGAACAGTGGCTGGACATCAGAGGGCAGGTGGTGGGGGAGCAGTTGTGCTGTGCATCGTTTGTTTTAGTTGCGTTTTCTCTCTCTTCCCTCCTTTCTATGATTGTTATCATTATGATTGCCACTGAATTTGTATTTCGTTAGGCTAGCTGAACTTAAAGCCACTTCCAAACGTCAATCGATAGTATTCTGTACCACTCTGAGATGAGCAGAAACCTAAAGAGAAAAAAAAGCACATTATGATTAACAGACAGTTGAGATTTGGAGTCCAACTCTGTCCTGACCTGAGGATCACTGCCAGTAAGAGCTGAAGCACCATCCAGAGGGCAGTACCCAGGGAATCCTAATTTTATCAGTTCAGTCAGACAAGTGTCTCACTGTGCACAGCTCTGGGACTGAAGGCTGAGCTTACAAAGCACTGCAAAAGAGTAGAAGTATTTACACAGAAAGAGCAAAGTCCACCCTGCTGCTGCTGTTGTAATGTGCTCTCAACTTTCCCCTTGAATTAAAGGGATGCCACACAGGTGTTGCTATTATCTTAATCCTCCTAGAAAACTCCTGGGACTTCCAAGCCTCTTTATCCATAGCCTGCTTTAACAAGGTGTATTCAAGGTATGCCCCAAAGCCCTGAATCCCAGGACAAGCTCCCTTGGCTGCACACACATGTGCAAATAAGCATACAGTGTAAGGAATGAGCACTTATAGAGGTACTCAGTGTACCTGGTGTCTCATTATAGTTCTTTCTTAAACATGTTTTACTGACTTCTCCATCTTTCTTTTGACTTAGTGAAATGAACACTTACTATGATGTGCTCCTATGACTTGCAAAAGTGGTGGTGGCGGCTTTAAGGAGTACTCCATGTTTGAGAGGAATTGATGGAAATGCATCCGGATAGCCCCTGTTGTTGATTCGTCGAAAGTAATGGGTGGCTTTGCCACCTTCACACCATCTATTATAGGAAGTGGCTTGTGTTGCCTAAAACACACAAAAAGAATCACTGAACCATGGAATCAGTGAGGTTGGAAAAGACCTCCACAGCCATTGAGTCCAAGCTGTGCCCCATCCCCACCTTGTCCTCAGCCCAGGGCTCTGAGTGCCACCTCCAGGAATTCCCTGGACACCTCCAGGGATGGGGACTCCAAACCTCCCTGGGCAGCCCCTGCCAAGGCCTGACCACCCTTTCCATGGAGAAATTCCTGCTGATGTCCAACCTGAGCCTCCCCTGGCCCAGCCTGAGGCCGTTCCCTCTCCTCCTGTCCCTGTTCCTGGGAGCAGAGCCCGACCCTCCCAGCTGCCCCTCCTGTCAGGGAGTTGTGCAGAGCCAGAAGGGCCCCCTGAGCCTCCTTTTCTCCAGGCTGAGCCCCTTTCCCAGCTCCCTCAGCCCCTCCTGGGGCTCCAGAACCTTCCCCAGCTCCGTTCCCTGCCCTGGACACGCTCCAGCCCCTCGGGGTCTCTCTTGCACTGAGGGGCCCAGAACTGGACACACTTGAGGTGTGACCTCCCCAGTGCCCAGCACAGGGGGACAATCCCTGCCCTGTTCCTGCTGGCCACACTACTGAGACAGGCCAGGTACCATTGGCGTTCTCGCCCACCCGGGCACACGTGGGTTCACGTTCAGCCAACATGGAACAGCATTCCCAGGTTCTTTCCCACCAGGCAGCTTTCCAGTCACTGTTCCCCCAGCCTGGAACTGCATGAGATTGTTGTGGCCACAGTGCAGGACCGGGCACTTGGCCTTATTGAACCTCACACCGCTGGCCTTGGCCCATGGATCCAGCCTGTCCTGATCCCTGTGCAGAGCTCCCTCCCTCCAGCACATCCACACTCCTGCCCGACTTGGTGCTGTCTGTGAACTTACTGAGAGTGCACTCGTCCACATCATCAGTACAGACATGAAATCTCAGGAAGAGCTTACCTGACTTTAATTGCTGCAAATGGCTGTAAAGACATTTTGAAAGCAGAATTAGCAAAGTGCAGGCACAGGCCAGCCCTAGAGCTGTGTGTCTGTGGGAAGGGAGATGCTGATAGGTACCTTGGTGAAAAGAAGTACGTCCTTCTGATTTCTCAGAGCCTCCAGCTCCTGAACATCATGGCTGGCTGAATCCTTCTCCCTTTTGCGATCCTTTATCTCTGTCTGAATCCGACAAAGTTGTTGCTCCTCATACGCACGGAGAACTTCCAGGACCTCTCGTTTTTTGTTCTCTAGCTTTAGCTGCATCTCTTTGAACAGGCTCTCCAGTCGTTCCCTCCGTAGGCTCTCTTCATTCTATTAAGAAAACAACTTCAAAATTGCAGGGGACATTTTCCACATGAGCTGTCGCCCAGAAAAAGATCTGTTTTTTTTCTGGGATGAGAGAAGTAACTAAAAGTTGAAGATTGGAAAAATAAAGAAACCAGACACCAGCCACTCATCAGGAGGCACAGACTTTCAAGCTTAACTAAGAATGTACCTCCCAGCCTGATAAGAAAGTTGTGCATCATCCTTCCTCAAAGAAGAAACCTCAAAAAATACAGGAGAAACCACTCAGGAACTAAAAAAGCTTCAGAAACCATGATCTGGGGAAGGGCAAAAGAAAACTTTATCTCATCAGTTACCAGCAAGCAACCATCTCCGAGGTGATAGGGGACCTTGAAACAAACCTTTAGTCCTTCCTCTTGTTTCAGCAGGTTTGCTATGGCTTGATCCAGTGCAGCTTCGTGGTTTTTCAGTGTTTCCAGAGTTCCAGGGAAAGATATCTACAAATACAATCAGAAGGAAGTATCAGGATAGGACTGGCATAATGCATGAGATCAGCAATTTTATAGGCGTGGGTTAAGCTACACTTGCAGAAGGTTTGCTCATTGCATGCTCTCAGGGCAAATCAGTAGATAAAGGTTTACTGGAAAGTTTTACCCCTGAACAAATGCTACAATTATAAGCACAAAAAAGACATTTTGAAGCTGAAAACTGTTCATGTGCAATAGCCACATATAAAGCTATTTTCCCTATTGGCAGCTTTCTTTCTGTCACTCTGTCATTAATTTTCTTTGCATAAGTGCAGCTCAGGCTCATCCTCGGCTTGGAGTTGCACCAAGGACTAAAACCATAGCCACGAGCACTCAGTTCCACCAGTTTGGCCAAACTCTTTCCTCAGGATGGGAAAAAAGTGTTTATAACATCTTGTTTTATAACTCAAGGGCCAAATCCAGAGAGAATCTGCGACAAAACTAAGAATAAAAGCCCAGGATTGCAATTTAGCCCCATCCTGGGCCTGCAGTTCTGAAACTGGGGAGTTGTTCCAGCCCTGTGCCATGGGCGGGTCTCTGGGGTTTTCCTGGTGCAATCCATGCCTGTCCCACTGTCCCAGCTGCCTCTTACCTGAGCTTCGTCAAAAGCCTGCTCCAAACTGATGATGTTGTGGTCCTTGTGGGACAGGACGGAGCACAGGATGCAGATGCATTCCCAGTCCTTCGCACAGAAGCACTCCAGCAGTTTGCCGTGCTTGGGGCATTTCCTCTCAGCCAAAACCTGAGCACCGCAGGGCTCCACCAGCACGTGGCTCTTCTGGGCGTCCTTATTGTTGTGCTTGCTCAGGTGGGCTTGGCACAGCGAGGCTTCGCAGCTCAGGCACATCTTCACCGCCGGCTGGGGCTCCTGGAGGCAGAAATCACACAGGATCACCTCCTCCTGCTGGCCCGAGCTTTCCCCCTTCTCCTGGCACTGCTCTTCCTGCTTTTCCTCCTCCTGCTGCGCAGGAGCCTCCATGAACTTCTGCACGATGCTGCGGAGGTGGAAGTTGGGCTGCGGCAGCCCGGCGGGGCAGTGGCAGAGCGGGCAGCGGGCAGGGCTCGGGCGGCAGCGCAGCGCCTGCTCGATGCAGCCCCTGCAGAAGCTGTGGCTGCAGCCCAGCGACGCGGGGTCCCTGTAAATGTCCAGGCAGATGGGACAGGTCAGCTCTTCCTTCAGCCCGGCCACAGCCCCCGCCCGGGCCATGGCGCTGCGGCTCCGCGGCCGGGCTGGGAGCCAGAGGGACGGCTCTGCTGGGAAGCGAAACAAGAAGAGGCGGTGACGATCAGCAAACTTTGTCCCGCGGGCGAAAAGCTGTTTCCTCCCCTCCCCTTGCAAGGGAGGGTCCTTACTTCTCTCTCTTCAGCTCCCTGCCTCTCAGTGGGTGGAGGCCGTGTGCCACGTGGATGGAGGCCGTGGCCGTCTCGGTGTTGAGAAAAAAATATTGTAACAAGTCCTATTTAAGTCTTGGGAATTCCTTTCCCTTTACCCCACTGTGCTTTGTCCTGTGTGCAAGTGGTTATCTCAGCCTTGAAGACTGTGAGCCTGCGCAATGCTGATAAGAAGGGATGTCCTGGCCAGACCACATCCCAGGTGTGCATTCAAACAGAAGAAACTTTTTTTGGAGGCCTGTGACCAAAAAAGAATAATTTGAGGAATGGGATGTTCCCCAAACGACCACCCGAGACCCTCAGAAGAACCCTACTCCAATGAAAATAAGCTCTGAGAAGATTTAAATATGCAGAAAATTCAGGGAATGTTTAGCCATAGGTGTGAGTTTTGGGAAATGTAGTGAATATGTAAAAGTTACACAGATTTAAGCTGGTCAGTTCGCAAGGTGTGTGTGTCATAGGGAATGATCCCCCACATGCCTGTGGCTGAAATAAAGTAATGCCACTTTCTAATATTGAAGTGGCAGTGTTAGAGAGTTCAGTTCCCCGTTTTCAGTGACAGCGGGACAGACTCCACGCAGCAGCTCGAGGCTGAGAGCTTGGACACTTCAAGGGGAACACGGCAGAAGGTCCAGCTCTGCTTTCATGGGGCTGCAGGAGTCAGGAAATGAGGCTGGAGGGAAAGCTGGGAAGAATCCTTGTGGGCAGGGAGGCTGGAACAGCTGGACCAGCAGGCAGAGAGCAAAGGAACCGAACCTGTTCCTCTCTGCAAAGACACCTGGATGGACCTGGACAACAGCCTGGGACTGATAAATGCTGGGAGTGGGCAAATGCATGTGTTACATGAAGTGCAGCCTCCAGAGCCCCTGGACAAACCTCGTGTGGCACAAAGCTGAGGTCCCTGTCAGGGAGCTCCTGTGCCAGCAGAGCCCAGGGCAGGATTTGGTGTCAGATGCCACTGCTCAGGGCACAGGTGGGAGCTGAAACTCCACAAGGCAGCCCAGGACTGCTCAGCAGGCAGCAAAAGGAAGGCCAAGCAGTGGGCATTCCACACTGGTCAGGAGCAGGAGCCTGGGGTGTGCTGCCCACACTGCCCACTGCCCACCCTGCCAGGTGCCTGCCAGCCCGGGGCAGCGACCAAAGCTGTCCCTGCTCACAAAAGCTCCTGCCTGACTGATTTTCCCCTCCCACAAGGCACACTGTGCCCAGTCCAGGAGATAAATAATGCTGCCTCCCTCGCCTCCAGCAGCCGTGTGAGCTACTCCAAAATAGTGCCTTGTCTGTGTGAAAAGGAGTTTTTTTATCACAAAGTTATGCCAAAATAAAAACAGAAACAGTCCAGCTGAGATTTTTCCCAAATGGTTGGAAGTAATTGTTGGGACTAACAGAGCTGCTGAACTGATGTCAACATCCACCAACAGCTCCCTTCAGACTCCAGGTCTGCTTGCAGCAATTATCCTCAATAAGAATTGTATTCAATAAACAGTATCAGTGCTTTATTTTCCAGGAGGCTGCCAGGGAATGCAGTGTTGGGAGGCACAAGTTGGGCTGGGAGGTCAAACCTCAGCTCTGGGTCTGTCCCTCCCTGCAGACCCTTCCTTTGTGTGCCCCTCTCCCTCCTGGGAACCCATTCCTGTGCCTCTGCTTCACATGTGCCCACCCTGGGCACCCCATCACTGGCTGTCCCAGCTGCATTCCCACATTTCCCCCTCCAACTTCATGTTTTCATCTGTCCTGGCACTGTTGGCATCACTGTGCCTGATTTATCCCAGAAAAACATTCCTCTTTGGTGGCCCTGAAGCCTGCTAGTTTGGAAAGCAGCAGGGAATGGGCTTCCCATCAGCTCTCCACTCAGGGAGCAGCAGTGGCGGGGATGAGGGGCCGGGTTTGGGGTGGGAGGCTGGGCTGGACCCACACTGGGCTCCCACAGATATGCTGGTGACAGGCAGGCGTAGAGTTGCTGCCTAAATCGGTGCAAATCAGCAAAACCCAGCCGCTGGCACAGATCAGCACCTTGCAGAGCTGCTCCTTGCAGGCTGCTGGGATATTCCAGCCTGGCAGCATCACTGATCCATGTTTGGGTAAAATCAGTGCAACCTCTCCAGCCTGGTGAGCCCTCACAGGGGCACGGCTGGCATGGGGCTCCCGTGTGCTCAGGGGGAGCTGTGCCCATGCTGGGCCTGCCCAGGCCTTCCAAACATCCCTTCCACAGCCTGGACTGCCAGAGGACCAGGACACCAGGACAGCAGGACACGCTGTGCTGGGACACCATGGCCGTGCCCCTGGAAAAGGGTTTGGCTCCCAGGGCCTGCTCTCCTGGCCCCAGGGGCTCTCCAGGTGCCACCCTGAGCTGCACAGCTAGATCACCACCTGGAGTGTTTTCCACATTTTTTCTTGCTCTCTTACTCCACTCCAGAAAATCTGAGCCCTGCTTCATTTTTAACCCACTTCATCAGGGGAGTTTCTTCTGCGAGGGGTCCTGTGGCAGCGGCACCGCTCGAAGTCCAGAGCGCAGAGCCCAGGTTTCTCCTGCAGGAGTTAAACTGGAAGAAGCCACACTCAAAATAGCAGCACGCAGGGATATTCCCAGGCAGGAGCTGCATCCCTGGCAGCTGGGAGGCTCTGCCACCCCCTTGGCACTGGCACAGCCCCACTGCCAGCCAGGAGAGCACCTTCAGCAGAGCAGAACACCTCATGCCCGAGCAGACTTGCACTAAAAACCGAAGTACAGCAGCACAAACTTGTTCCTTTTTTTGTTCTTTCCACTTTATAGTATATATGTTATCGTTTATTTATAGGCAGATCACTTCACTATTTACAGTACATGAGCGTAGAGATTCTACAGTCTTTTCGATGTAAACAAGAAACTCCACGGCAGGGGAGTCTGGAAAAAGAAGCCAGTTCTGAAGTATTTACACAATTTAAAATAGAACTTTTATACCCACTGGATAAGATATAGAGAATACATTGAGCGATTTGGTTAAATTATCTATGAAACTATAGAATCTGACAATGTAAAAATACAAGAAAACATTCTCTCATTTTAGAAGGTAGACAGTTAAATCACACTAGAAATAAATCTCTTTTTTTTAAAAAATAATAACAATAATAATAATAAAGGAAAGGCATAAGAATCCATGCCATCTGTTAAGGTTAAAGTATATTACATAAATAAGGACACAACAGAACGGAACTGGGGGGAAAAAATTAAGTGAAATATAAAAAAACCACTACCAATTAAAAAAAAAACCATACTAAAAACTTGATTCTTAATCATAGAGGGATCAATCCTGCTGCTTTTACTTACTCTGCAAGTAGAAAATTGCAGAGTTAAGTAGTACTTACTCAGCATGAGCAAGGGAGGCAGAATTGGCCCCTAATAATTATGAGCAGTGTCCTTTTACTTAAAAAAAAAAAAAAAAAAAGAAGAAAAATACAGAATTTAGCTTTTTTAATATAAATAACAAAGCAGATGTGCCCCTTTTTAGGTGAAATTCTTACACCTTTCTCAAGAAATGCATCAATTGAACTGTTCTCTCTCTTTCTCACATGCACTCACACACTCCCTCCCCAACTCCTGCTGCCGCCCCTGGCCCTGGGGAGGGCGAGGGAAGAGGAATGAAACCCCAAAATGAGACTCCAAGGCTGCATTTGGCTCTATATTGCTTGAGATTGTCAGGGATGGACTTAGAACAGAAAGGGTGTCGGGTTCAGCTCCAACACCGATGTATCTCAGGACTCAGCAGACCTCCAGAAAGAAAATAAATCCGCCAAAAAAGGAGAAAACAGTGCTGATCTGCAATTGCAAAACTCATTTGCATGGCCCAGAGCTGAGATCAGACACTCAGGGCTGTAACATGGTGGTGACTGAGCTGCTGCTTCCTGAAGGAAGTGCAGCCCAGGCAGCTGCGCTGAGGAATCGGGAGAAGCCTTTGCTTCGGGGCAGCATCCAACCTAAAACCTGGGATTGTCCTCTGCATTCAGCCCACACACTCAGAAACGTTTGCTCCTCCCTGCGGAGCCTCAGGGACACGCTGGATTCCAGCCACAAACCTGCTGCCCCCCCTGAACAATGAATTTTTCTGGGGCAAACCTGTGCAAAACAAGCAAAGGGGCATTTTATCAGAAACTCTTCACATTCAGCATTTCCCCACAGCACCTGCAGGAAACGGCTGGAGGACATTCTATACTTACACAGTTTTATAAAAATAAATCTCCTCCTGACTTATTGCCTACCAGAATAAATCCTTTTGCTCCCAGTTTCTCCTGCCCTTCCCACAGCCCCGGCCCTCGCAGGGGGCTGGGGTGTGAGGGGTCCCTTTTTGAGGGGCACCCACAGGGATGCCACAGGCTGGGTGGGATGTAAAGGCAATCCTTGATAAAAGGGGGATTCCCAGTCCCTGGCAGCTCCTGCAAGGCTCTGGGCACCTCTGGCTTCCCTGGCAGCAGTGCCTGGGCATTGCTTTGCTCCTGCCCCAAGCATCCAAACCTTGGGCAGCTAAGGAGAGAGCTCTCACCTGCCCCTGTGCCTGACCCACCTTCCTGCAGACTCGAGCAGTGAGCTAGACACCTTTAGAGTAAAAAATCCCACCAAAAAAAAAAAAA
>VZTJ01004685.1:9841-37379 GCA_013397795.1 Orthonyx spaldingii
GTGGGTAATGCAGGAAGATGGGGAAACCCACTGTGTACCACAAGGAGACCTAAATTTAAGGGATAACTGTGTGTAAGGGTTTTTCATTGTGTGTATATATATATGTATATAGAAATTAAGGATGGTATTGATTAGGATTGATGTAGATGGTAATAGAATATTGATGGTGGATAATGTCTTAGGTTGCAATATAAGATCTATTCTATTACCATCTCCACAAGCTGTTAAAACAGGTGGGGCACTGTTCGTTATCTCCTGTCATGACTCACCCCTGATAACTCGCTCTGGGGGCTATCTCTGTTAATGGCCCGTCAAGAACCCACCTCATGACTCATGGAATTACTTCATCCCATTGTGAGATGCTCCACCCAGGGGGGAGGAGCCAAGCATTCCCAACTGGATATAATCTGGGTTTTGGAACTGCACAAGTCAGCCCTGCCTACTGGATTCCCAGAGGACAAGATCTATTACCAGACCCTTCTACGGGATCACCGTGTCAACAGAACCACTTCACTTGGACTGCTACCACCAGCCTGACTAACTGGGTGCCAGGTTGTATCCTGACTCTGTCAGTTTTTTTCCTTGTATTATTGCATTTTAATTTTCCTATTAAATTATAATTCTGACTTGTGATCTCCCACTGGTTCGTTTTCAAACTTGCATATGTCTAGCTTCAACAGACAGTTGTCAGTTTCTTCTATTCTAAATTAGCTTAGCTGCTGTAGTAAAATGATATGTAAATCATAGCAATAGATGATTCAGAAAGTCTTTGTTATGAATCTGAAAAATAATTCATTACTTCTGTCCTCAATATAAGAGATATTTCATACGTAATGCAATAGAGGCATCAAATTTAGTGCCAATAATACTGGAAACATCTGTTTGTTTGCCTTCCAGGACTAAGCCATAAATCACAGAGCCAAAATTTCTGACCTAGCATATTAAGGAAGTGCTAAAAAAGAGAGGGTGAAATCACACAACCCTGAAGATAATCTATTATTTGTTAAGGCTGGCAGGATAACGACTGTTTGGTAAAATAGAATATGGGATTGCTACATTAGGAAATTGCTGTCTCTCAAATTTATTTTTATATTCTAGTACTGAAGAGCCTAAAATACAACATACATGTGCTGTCTTGGCATGTGATTTGAAAATCTTATTAATAAGGATTTGTAAGTATCAGTAGAATTAGTAAAGTTGTACAAATCAGGGGATTCAGGTATCAGAGCACTTTAAAAATAACAAATATGCTGCGTCCTTTGGATGTTACAGAATAGTCTACAATGTGGACATTGACACGACAAAGTCTTGCTAGGTAAGCCAAAAAGGCTCCTCCAGAAAAGCCTTTCAGCAACTTTGTATTGCCAGTGGAATCTGTCCATTAAGTATCGGTATGAGTGGCTAGAATTTTATAGTAGTGATAGGGGGACCCATGTGCACAGTGCAGTGTTAGACAATGCATGGTTAAAGGCTATTGCAAAGACCAGTTGCATAACAGAGTGATATTAAAAAAAAAAAAAATCCTCTTCCATTTTCTTTTGCTCTGTTTTCCTGTTTCTGTGGACTCTGCTGTTCTCTGCCTATAGTTGTGTGTATTTTCTTTGGAGAAGTGAAGATGTATGGGCCATGTGTCTCCTTAAACTACTAGTTAGTCTGTCATGAGTAGTACTACAGTTGTGCTGAACCAGAAAAAAAAAATAAGAAAATAAAAAAAAGATTCTTCTGCAGCGCAGTTTTATATTCCACTCTGCTGTCTGGTTTAAGAGTTTAGAGTTGCATGAATTGCATAATTGTTGGTGCTATTCACTTCGTATGGGGTTTCACAAACAATTTTAAAATTGTCATCAAAAGTAACACATTTTCGGCAGACTTTTTGAAGTATGAGTGATGGATTTTCAAATGGATTGATTTAATATATCTGGAAACTGTGAAACAAATGTGATGCAATGTAAAAATAACAATGAAGATCTAGTTTCAAGGGATTTTTAAAAATTTCTGTGGTTTCTTTTGAGCAAGGAACTAAACTATACTTTGCATCTGAGCAGAAAATCCTATAACAACAAAAGGGATTAAAAAAAAATGAGCCCCAGGAAGTGGTTAGGTAAACGCAAGCTAAGACTACAGCTTATTTGATCAATTGATGTGGTTTTTACTGTTGCCCTCATCTGGCACTTTTTGTGTCACTCATCTGTTGTGTCTGACTAGGAAACTAGATTACTGTCTGCAGAGGCATTTACTGCTCTTCCTACAGTTTTGACCAGTGATCAGTCTAAAAGCCCCAAGCTTGTTTTTTTTCCCAATGTGACACCGTATGCAAATACATAATTGCAACAGATTATATGGAAAACACCTATATTGCACCGTCCAGAGTTTGTTGCTGTCCACATTTGTTTGTAATTGTTCAGTGAAAATGTAGGTGTAAAATTGCAGATGTTTTTGAGTCCAGGATATAACAAGTATATATGTAGACTTGGTATGTGACTTTAAAAATAAATCGAAACAGAACCCACAAAGTGCTGAAAATAGATCCAACTAAAGTTATCAGTTTGAAAGTGTATTTTAAAGTAGGCCATTGGAGTAATTTGTATCTATTTGAGAAGGTAAGTGGGACTTTGAGTAATACTGCTTGTTGCAGTATCTTTGTCCAGATTTTGCCATTCCTCATTTGTTTAATTTCATTAACATCTCAACCTTACACAATTTCTTGTGTTATTCTGTGAAAGAAAATCACAAATTGCTTGGGGGATACAGAGGATCACTAACTCTGTAAATTGTCTTCCCATTGCCTACTAGAAGACACTGCTGCTCAAAATGTGTATGGAAAAATTACTTACAACTCTAGTCAAGCTTTATTTTTTTCATTGAGGCTGAAATTTCTGTGAAGGATTTCCTAGTGAAAGTTCAAGTATGCAGTTAGTTAATTCATAGTACCTGTGTAATAAGCATAATTTTAGCTCTTTAACAAGTTCTTTTGCTGTTATTTGCTAGCATTATACCTGTTTGTGTTATATTGATTTGGCAATCTTCCTTGCAGCTGCTTCTGTGGTGCTTCCTGCTGTGTCTCTTCTGGGCCATCAGCCACTGGGGTGTTTCCTCACAAGTATGAGGGTGCACCTCACTGAACTGAACCATTTACTGACAGAGACCCTTCACCATAAGGGCTTGGTGGCCAGATTAGTTCCTCAAACCAGTATGAACAGTGTACACAGCTAACAGAGTAGATGGGAAAAGTACTGGAGGCAATGCAGGACTAGCTGTCTGCACTGATGCATGTTGAAAATTATAAAAATATAGTGAGAGGAAATACTCAGGAGAGCAGAGGTGTCAGTAATGAAACACTCAATGTGCTCAACCCATCTGAACCAAGTGGTTGCAGGAGGCTTCATCATCAGAGCTGGTATCTGCTCTAGGGTAAGGCCTCTGCCTTTGGGAGGAGAGCAAAGATTGTGTGGGTGAGATATGCAGAAATGCAGTACCTGTGGAAAATATAATTTGGTTATCTTGGGTTTTTTTATAAGCCCATAGCAGAAGGCATTGGAGATTTTTGCAATTCATTGCTACTTTCAAAGGGTACTAACTGGTTTTCCAGTTCTGAAGTACTATGAGCAGATATGAGGAAGTTGCCGTTGTTGCATACTGCATCTTCTGAAGTACAGAAGTGAAAGAGAGTTGTTCTGTAGGGTCTTTGTTAAATGTATAACAGTTGGTTAATTGCTCTTGTTTGTGAAGTGTTGTATTTTTCTGCATTGTCTTTAGCAAAATAACCAAGACTAGAAAACACTACACCACAATAACTTAGTAAATTTGATATCTGAATGGGAAATTATGAAGAAAGTTATATTACAGGTCAGAATTGAGAAAGTATTTACATGAAGTTAAACAGCGCAGATAAGAACATGATGGCTAAGATGGAAAGAGATTTTTAGCATAAACATAAATCTGAATGTATGAGCATCTTATTTCTGTCATACGCTGCAGAGGTTAAAGAACTGACAGCTTGCCTACACTTGAAATTCCATTTAAACTAAGATAGATTGCATTTTAAAATGTCGTATTTGTACCAAAGTAACAACCAAGCATGGACATTTCTAGTCCCAAAATATAAGTGTTACATGCCTATGTGTCTTAATCTCCTTCAAAGATAAATTGTAAAAGGCTTCAACCTGCAATTAAAGAGGAATGTCTGGTGTAATACACCAAAGATACAGCTTTAATATTCAAGGGTAGGTAGATTTACAAATACTTGGAGAAGAACATAAGGTGAAGCAGTGCAAATTATTGGTAGCTGCAGAAGTGAAACCACAAATAATAGTGAAGGTTCCTTGTGACCTATCTGCTCAAACTTACATTTTCTGTGTCCATAGTCTGACTTTGAGACTCCTCCACTTGTATATTTTGGAACTGGGAACAATCAAACAGGGTCTCTAGAAAAGTACTTCTGACAAGCGCATTGGGTGTATGGCATTGCCCAGTTCACCTGCTCTCTCACAAGTCTGCTTCCCCTGGTTCTCTGCATATTATGTGCTGTGATACCTCTGAAATCTCCTGTGATAGCCCAGCTAAGCATATTTTCAAGGCAAAAGACACATGCAGATCAGTTAATCTCAAGGTAGTAGGCATATAAAATAATCATGTTTTATATTCATCATATCCCTATAAAACTTGGGATAAAAGAAAGAATAGCCTTTATTTTGGCTTTTCAGTCAGTTGCAAAAACACACTATTGCTTCATACAATAATGTTTATATATATGCATGAAACCAATTACAGAGTTGTTTTCATCTCTAATAAATTATTTAGTCAACATTTAATAAGTATATAGACGTTACATTACATTAGTATGTGTGTAAGTGTCTGGGGAAGAGGCAATTATGAGCTTGTGGCGAAAGACCTGTGAAACACCTTAGCAGAGATAACAGCAGAAAAACTACCTCAGGCATGCAATGAATAGAAAAGATGTGGGAGTGGTTGATAAATTTTATAATTTAATTATCAGCTGAGTTAAGCATCAATAAAATTTGTGTCCCCCAAGAAGTTATGGCAGACATAAAATTAAGTATAATTTATCCAAACTTTATAACATAAACTTATCTTTCTGTCCTCTGATTTTTGCAAGAAATCAAATGAAATGAATATAAATAAATGCAAATATGAGTGTGTTGAAAAAACCACTCTTGCTGTTATTAGTATAGCCTTCTATTCATTGATGTACTTTTCAATTTTGTTTAGCTTACAGACCTGCAAAGTGACTGGATACTAAGGTGACTTGTCCTTCTTGACTATACCAATGAAAGGATTTTTTAGCACTGAGTTTGACACAAGAGCTTCTGAATTATTTCTTTTTCTATTGCCATCCCGCCATTTCCTTCACAAACCTAGGAGATGGCCAAAGTATGTTACAAAGAATTAACACCTTCACATCAGTGTTAGTGTAGTAATCCCATGGTGGCCACTGCAAGCAAAGGCATGCAAGGGTAGCTCTACTTTTTTCTGGTATTTGCTATCCCGCTGGGCAGTGAGACCCTTTGGTCCAAGAGCAAGGGAGCCTTGACAAAGTGGCTCTCTAGCTACACTGTGAAGATGTATCTTTGTTCTCACTTAAGTTGTATTGAGGCCTTTGACATGGTCCCCACAAAATCCTTCTCTCTAAATTTGAGGGATATGGATTTGATGGGTGAACTGTTCAATGGATGAGGAATTGGCTGGATGGTCACATCCAGAGGGTAGCGGTCAATTTTTTGACCAACCTTGGTGACAAGAATTGTTCTCCAGGGGTCTGTAGTGGCACCAGTACTGTTTAGTGTCTTCATCAATGACATGGACAGTGGGATCGAGTGCACCTTCAGCAAGTTTGAAGATGACACTGAGTTGAGTGGTGCAGTTGAAGGATAAGGTGCCATCCAGAGGGACCCAGACAAGCTTGAGAAATACGGCTGTGGGAATCACATGAGGTTTAACAAGGCCAAGTGGAAGGCCCTACACTTGGGTTGGGGCAACCCCCAGTATCTAAACAGGTTGGCTGATGAGCAGATCAAGAGCAGCCCTGCCAAAAAGGACTTGGGAGTCCTGGTGGGTGAGAGGCTGGACAAGAGCCAGCCATGGGCACTCATAGTCCAGAAAAACAATCATGTCCTGGACTGCATCCAAAGCAGCGTGGCCAGCAGGGCAAGGGAGGGGATTCTGCCCATCTGCTCTGCTCTCCTCTCTTGAGACGCCACCTGGAGTGCTGCATCCAGATTTTGGGATCACCAGAACAGAGGAGGGTCACAAAGGTGATCAGTGGGCTGGAGCACCTCTCCTATGAGGAAAGGCTGAGAGAGTTGTTTTTATTCATTCTGGAGAAGAGAAGGCTCCAGACAGACCTTCAGCAGCCTTTCATACCTGAAGAGTGCCTGTAGGAGAAATGGGAACAGACATTTTATCATGGCTTGTTGTGATAGGAAAAGGGGCAATCATTTTTAAACTGAAGGATGTTGATCTGTGTAAGATACAAGGAAGAAGTTTTTTAGAATGAGGCAGGTAAAATACTGGCACAGGTTGCCAGAGAGGTGGTTGATTCCTCATCCCTGGAAATACTCAGGGCCAGGACTCTGAGCCCAGCCGGAACTGGCTGGACAGGACTCTGAGCCCAGGTTTACTTCAAGATGTCCTTGCTTATTGCAGGGATGTTGCACTAGATGACTTTTAAAGGTCCTTTCCAAACCAAACTATGCTATGATTTTATGATTCTGCTATATGATGTACATGGAAAACCAGGTGTGATATCAAGGGAAAACTCTTCTGCCCAGTGTTTCTCCACAGGTAGGCAGTGGCCACATAGAAGAAGTTTTTACCATGCTGACCCATACATCTCTCTGGTTTCCTGGTCCTGCCCTCTGTCCTTAATTTACACAGTATCTCTTATTTCATAAAGAAATTTTTCCTTGGACAGGATAGGACAGTAGTGTCTGGGTTTGCTTATAATACCTTTTTGTTTAATTTTGCTCTCAGGTTGAAAATGTTGGACATTGCTGATGTGCTAAGAATGGTCTGGATGTTAATGTGTTTCTCAGAAGCTTTTCATTCTGTAACATTTCCAGAGGTATTAAATTTTACCATGTCAGAGCTTTCTAAATGTAGAATTATCACGTTATATTGCAGGAATCCAAAATGAGGTGGCCAAAAAAATGCTTTCCATGAACAATAGGTGTAAGAAGAATAGAAATCTCTCTGTGTTGCAGGAAGCAATGGAATTTGTCTTCTATGTGCTTTGCCTTCCTGTGGTATCTAAGGTGCTTCTTCACAAGAGACAAAGAGTTAGAGGTGAATACTGATGGTGCAGTGAACATGTTTCAAGGGCAAAATGTTTTAATATGAAAGTGGTAGCTCTATCTTTTAAATGCAGCAAAGCGGGACTTAAGTTCTAGTGAGATTGCTACATCTTTGTATCTCCTAGGAGGCCTCAGATTGTAGGAGCTGATCTGACCGGAGCACTTGCTTTTTCTAGCAGAAATAGGTGACTCAAACTCTTTTCCACGGAAGTGATAAAAAGGCCCCGAAACTACATAACCTCCCCCCATCATACTCCTAATTTTTCACTATTTTTAACCACTATTGTCAGAATCTCTGGGGGAACAAGGAGAAGCTTTTTAGAATTTCCTTCTGCACTTTCCAAATCTTCACCATCTATGCTTACCAAAAATGGAGGGGGGGTGAGGATGGTGGAGTGAGGGTGGGGTGCTGGGAATACAAAGAAATCTCCTTGCTTCAGTTGCCTCATATTTGCCCTCAATACCCTCAAAATCACTCCAGTATGCTTATAGGTAAGAAACATACATTAAAAATAAAACCAATTAAGCCTTGGCCTTAAGGACAAGCAGTTTAAATGGTCTACCCAAAGGCACCCATGGACTTTACGGTAGAAGTGAAGCTCCTGTCTCATGATAATGTCCTGTTCATCAGAGTTTCCTCACTGCCACTGACAGAAATTCATATTCTTGCACTCACTTCATGCAAGTACAAATGGCTAGGCAAGATACAAGGCCATGGAAAACAGGTATGTGAAGAAATGTTGGTATGTATTAAACACTGAGCATATAACAACTCTCATCCCTAAGGTACTGTTTGCAGAGGAAGGCAATGATGGAGCTCATCTCAAAGACAGGAAGCTCTGTGGAAGCTAGAAGATACATTGGACTCACTATTTTTAGTTTATTAAATCTATCTGTTATGTTTCTTCCGTGTGTTCAGCTCTCTAGCATCTCTAGAGAGTTATTACTCTACTTATTGAAAAGAAGGGCGGCATGCTATGACTCCTCTGTCTTCTTTGTGCCTAGCACACAGTCTGAACATTCTGTTTTAAGGCAGATGCCTAATGCAAAATGGACGTGAAAAGGTACCTTCCCAAGAAACTGCTTTCTGAACTTCAAAGGTAGAAAAAAGTTCTAAGCATTGATGGAGTGTGGGATAGGGGGGGCCATGTTCTTGAGTGTTGTGAGTTCTTGTTTCTGATTTGAGTCCTTTGCTTTCTTTTAACTGTGGGCCCCAAAAGCTTAGTCATTGGATATAACTACCTTTAAAGCTGAACAAAGTTATCATGCTGTACATCTTCTAAGGTGCATGCTATTTTAACTCAGGATTTTTTTTTCTACCTGTTTAATATTATCTCATTTTTACAGCCTTGGAAAAGCAGTTTCAGATAATCATCCTTACTTACTCAAGTTTAATTTCACTATCAATGCAAGGTATTTTTCCTCCTTTCATAAAAGAAATACATTCTGAGCTCAAACAAGAGACATTTAAATATGTATAATTTTAACTAGCTACTCAGTCACAACCAGAAATTCAACTGCACAAATTTTGTCACTAAGTCATGTCTCCTGGTGTCCTACCCATTCCATTCTACATACAACTCATGGTCTAGTCCCTGTACCTTAGTAGTTCTATAATTTTGCCATGTACAGTGGGGTGGAACAACTGAGACCTCTTCTGGTGCATAGTCAGTCTTGCACTTTGTTCTGGGACTATATCTGGGCAGAATAATTTTTAATCCAACACTGACATTGAATAAGAACATTTATACAATTCCTGAGAGGTTACAGTGAAGAGGAGCTGACTGATATGACTGATATGTTTTAATCCAACACTGATGTTGAGTAAGAACATTTATACAACTCCTGAGAGGGTACAGTGAAGAGGACCTGACTGATATGAGTGATATGTTTTAATCCAACACTGATGTTGAATAAGAACATTTATACAATTCCTGAGAGGGTACAGTGAAGAGGAGCTGACTGATATGTCCATGTTCAAAAGAAACTGTAGTCTTCTTTTTTTGCACCTCATTTGGACAATTATTCAGCTTTGCTGGTGAACGTAGACAAAATACTAAGAATGAATTATAAATAGAGAAGAAAAATATGTGCTTTATGGGGATTAAAAGCAAATGTGAAAATGGCAGATCAGTGAATCCTGCCCGAGTAAACTGAATGTGTATTTCCTAACCTGAGTTACGAGAGATTTAAACTTTACTGAGAAGCAGGTGTTTTCATCCATAATCTGAGTAAAATCTGGTCATTACTGGCAAAACGAAAATCACCATTGCTTTATAGGAAGTGTTTTTTTACATTTCCTAACTCTTCTTTCATGTGATCCTCATGCCCTACAAATAAAAACAGTGGGAAAAAAGTATTTCTTCTTTGGCTGGAGAGCTGCCATTAAGACTCTTCATTATCTGGGAAGGTAATTTACTGCCCCAAAAGGAAAAACGTTTTCTCGTACTTGAATTGCCCAAGCAATATCACTTCATGTGTTTTCATGTCTTTGATAGAATTATTTAGGGTGCATATTTAATATTCAAATGAGTGGAATTGGTTTGGGTTTGTCTGAGGTTTTTTTGCCAGGATGTGTATGTTAGCACTCATGTTCTTATAGTACAACTTCTAACCACTACCACTTGCCACTAGCACACCGATACTGTGCCAGATCAATTAAATCCTTTCTAGGTCCACTGTACCAGTAAATCAAGAGTGAATTTATTACACCCATCCCCCCTCCCCCCCAAAGTCTGTTGTCTGAGCATTGGCCCCACCTCCACTCATGCCGGTTTTCCTTTCGTCGCAATGCTCTGGGAAAGAAAGTACCCCTCCCTTGCTCTATTTAAATTCGCTCCCTTCTGCCCTGCTTTTGGCCCAGGGAAACGCGTGAGTGAGGCAGGTGGCTCAGAGGCCAGCCTGGCCAGCCTTGCTGCTCCCGGCGGCGGGCGGGAGCGGGCGCTGGCGCTGCATCCCGGTATTCCTACCGACTGCGCCTCTGCGCTCCCCGGAGCAGCCTGCCCCACGCCGCGGGCCGATCGCCTCCACCCCTCCGGCCGCGTGTGGCATGCACGCACACTGCCGTCCCCATACAGAAGCCTGCTGCTCTATGAAGGCGACTCGGCGGCTGCCGCTGCTCCCCCGCGCCCAACCCAGCCCAGCCCATCCTAACCCAGCTCATCATAACCCAGCCCAGCCAAGCCCAGTCTCTGCCCTGCGGCATCGCGGGCGGGAGGCGCCGAGCGTGGGATGTCCGCGCCCCGGAGGGTGGCTTCCGTGGTAGGCGCTGTCAGGTCTCCGGCTGATCTCCCGGTGGGATTTGTGGACAGTCATGAACCAGACCGAGGCTTCCCGGCCACTCAACTGGACCATCCGGAAGCTGTGCCATGCCGCCTTCCTCCCCTCAGTCAGACTCCTTAAGGTACTGTGAGAGCCTGCTTTGCGTTGGAGAACTGGTGTCTGTCGCTAAGCGCCTGGCTAGAGGGCTGCAGTTGCTGTTGCTGGAAAGTTAATTTAGAAATAGTCCCAACTTTACTATTAATTATCTTGCCTACTACCTTTAAAACCGCTTGCGAGCACCTGAAGGTACCAATATTCTGCGTCGGTACTCAGTGTGTTTGTCTGCCGATAAAGGTCAGTGATAGGGGTAAAAAAGGAGGTAAGAGACGGTGGATATCATCTGTGCTTCCATTTGCCTTATCAAGCTGTGAACTTCTAGGGATGAAGAAGGTGTCTGTTTCTAAGGCGTGTTCCTTTGTAGGCATCCCTGTGTTACCTGTTCTTCGGGTTATCTAGCCCCTAGGCATTACCTGAAGATCCAGTACGACTCAGACCAACTTGACAGTGGAGCAATATGTGGGTGGAAAAAATTATCTTGGTTTGCTAAAAACTGTACATGGGAATAGGATCAATTAAAGACTGGCAGTGCAGACAGCATCAGTGAAACTTTCTGATTTTTTTTTAAATTTGTTTAAGCGTCACAGTTTTGAAGGTGCTTTTGAAAGTGTTTTTAAATGTGTTTTCTTAGGAAATAATTATTTTCTGTTTGAAAAATTATTTGGGATTATATACTGTGGAGGACTCTTAATCTCCCTGCAATCTTAAAAGCATGCAAAGTACCATTACTACTGTGTGCCCCCCTGAAGTTGTTTTAGAGGCATTTGTAGCTGGAAAACAAAATATCTTGAATCAACTTTTTGATGAAAACTAGGTTACATTAACTTGAAAAGTCTTCTTTGTTCTTGGAACGTCTTAATTGGATTGTACAATGAAATTTTAAACAATATACTAATGTCTCTGTAGGCTTTGTTTTATAAAATGTTTTATTCATTACAATATTTATCTCATTTCATCATAGTGTTTGATAGTTTGGCTTTGAAATTAATATGCAGCCAGGTAAAGCATGGCTAGTCTGAGTGTATTAGATGGTAACGTTTGATATAACCATTTGATTTTGTGTGAGTAGCTTGGAAAGTAGGTCAGTTCTTACTACTGCAACATGCTTGAGCAGTAGTGTAGCATATTACATTGCACTTAGCAGACATATGTTGTATGTATAGTTATTGTATATATGATTCACAAGTGACCATACTGTATATCCTAGCAGGTATTTTTCACATCCTCACAGGAAGGGGATACAGTAGAAAAATATTTCTGTTTTCAAACCAGATATATGGCTGCTGGGCGGGGGGGGGAGTACATTGTCAGCATCCCCAAAGAACAAAAGAAAGATAAAACTTATATTTCTGAAAAATCACAATATAGCTAGTACAGAACAAATCAGAAAGTGGTATTGATTGTTTTGTAAAGGCTTCCCTCCCAGCCCCTGAAACACTCGTGAAAATATGCAAACTCTGCAAGGCCAATGCTTTTAGGAGAACATAATTTTGCCAAGGTGTGAGAACTCGGAAGTGGGGAGTTTTACTGTCATTCTCAATACCGGTGGGTCAGGGAGTGAGGGGGCATAGTCTACAGTATTTCTTTTTTGGCAGACAAATGTTGCCCTGTGTGTATGGTTTCTCTTCACTGCATATTAAGGATGAACATTGTGATTAATTATTAAAAGAGCAGACTGAAAATGATTTTCTGAAGCTACAGCTGTAACCTGTTAGGGAAAGATAGTGCATGGACCCTTCAGAGTTAAAAAGATCAGGGAAAATAACCAGAGATAGCCACCTCTGCACAGAGGGTGTGTGAGGTGTGGGAAAGACCACAGCAAAGAAGGTTGCACTCTGGCTCCTCTCTCAGCTCGTGAGCAGTGCTCCTTGACAAGATTCCCCCAAAAAGCTTAAAATTTTGCTTCTTATCTTTGTCTTGTATTATTTTATGTGTTTAAAGCAAGTGACTGACATAAGAAGAGGGGCCCATTGTCTGAATTCCATCAGCCAACCTGAGAAAATTCTCCTGTTATCAAGGAAACAGCAGCATTAAATTACCAGTAGAGTAGTATAAATATTTTCCTTTATACAAAGTATTCTTTTCTATTTCATGTTTTTCTTCACAAAATAAAGAAGAAACTTTTTTCCTTTTTCTAAATTAAAGGTGCTTCTCTAAATCCAAAAACATTGGAAAGGCAAGTGCAATAATCTAAGCTCATTTTTTTTAATTGCCCAGTTTCCAATTGGATTAAGTGGTCGTAAGGGCTAATGCAATATTGATTCTAAGTAGACGTTCACTAGACCCTTTTCTATACAGCTTTTCTTAGCAGACAATACACTCAATAACGAAATAAACTTTGAAAGCCAGGTATGTTGTGGCATATTTTTATTATTATATGCTTTATCTATCATTGTCAAATTCTATTTCAATGTACATTTTAAATTTAGTTAGCGTAAGAAAATATAAACCACTATTGTGTCTTTGTAATTACTATAATGTATTTTAGTCTACCAGAACAAAATAACTAAATGACCATTAAGTTCAAAGATGAGCTTTTCCCTGAACTTTTAAGAATGAGAGATAGTAGAGGTTTCCACTTTTACACACACAAAAATTCACTGTGACATTACCTAGACCTTTCTAATAAAGGGCATGAACTTTTCAATTAATTCCATGTTTTTTCAATGAGAAATTTAAAGTTCTTGTCCTGTGGATAACATTTTAAATGCAGCATCAGTGCTTTCACAGTGATGGATCCAAATAAACACTGAAATCTAGGACTGTATGGAGGCAAGGCTTTTTGTTTTGTCTTGAAATTACTGGGTTTTAAATAGGTACTGAAAGGATTTATTCAGCAGGTAGGTTACGGTCTTGTTTCACCCTGTTGAAATGGATAAGCAGTGCTTGGTTGCATGAACTGACATTGGATAGAGCTCTGACCATAGTGGTCTCATTTAATTTAGATAAGCTAGGACCATTTGTAGATGCATCCAATTTGTGCTTTTCTTCCAGGCATGTGTTCCTGTTCTAACCCCCGTTGCTAATATCCTCATGTTTAGGTGTGGTTTTATAATCCTGTTTTCTCAGTTTTTCATTTTCTGACAGGCACATAGAATACTAGGAGCTGTATTGGAAGTACAGATTGAAACCATTTCTTGGAGAAGAATTTTACCAGTTGTGTCATCAGCTCATCCTTCACTGCTCCCATCTTTTTCCTCTAATAAGTTACTTTCTGTAGCGGATTTCATGCTGGTATTTTTTTGTAGTTTTTTCAATATGCTTAAAACATGCTAACACACTGCCCAATGCTTTCCTGTCTGAAGTAAGGACTAAGAAGTGTTTTGAGCACATATGCAGAGAGGGTGGCTCTGTGCAGAACTGTCATTCTCCTGAGATGATCAGATTAGTTTTTAAAAACCCATACATTTTAGAACAATGTTTTGGCTTCTTAAAAAATGAGTGAATGAATGACATCATGCTAAAGGCTTCATTTAGAGCATACTGTGCCCTAGGAGAGGCCGCTGTACTGCTGCTCGAAACAGATATAATATATACCATATGATCAAAAAATGGGCAATGTGATCAAGATAAATAAATAAGCTGAGAGTAGAAGGGGACTGAATAACAAAGGTTTGTAGTGTGCAATAAGTTTTAACACTACAGATTTATAGATGTGCAAGTGTAAAAGTACTGTATGAAACATTTGAAAAGCAACAAATTACCTTTTTTTTCTTGATAAGACTAGCAAATTTGATTTTCTTGATAAGACTAGCAGATTCAGCAAATGAATCTGGCTTGCATGTCAATAACTAAACTTGTAAGGCAGGAACTTTGGAAGGATCAGAGGAAAGGAAACAGAGTCAGTCAGAAGAAACACTGGGGGAGATGTTTTCACTATTCTTTCCCAACATACAGTTTGGCAAAAATGCCAGCTCAGCTCTACCGAGTAAAGAACATTTATCTGACCTGGGCAGTAGTCTAACCTAACTCTTGAACTGGTGGAAGATTAAAGACATCAGACACTAAATTTTCTACCGAATGAAAAACTAGATCTTCTTTTTATTAGTTATTTTTATTTAATTGCCCTATCAAGAATGGGTAAGGTAACCCAAGAGAAAATTAAAAAGCTGAAAAATAGCTCATTAGAATGAGACACAGTGTCTTTTGAATGTGACAATACATACATATGAAATTTTGACTGGGCTGATATATGTGACTAAAAAGGGTGGACAATATTTCTCCTAGCAAGTTTGGCTATGTCCATAAAGAAGGTGTCTACAGGAATAAAGGCTGGGAAATACCAGGCAGGCTTTATTAAGGTACATGGTGAAATACTACACTGTTCAATGGCTTACATCAACTAAAACTGCATTGCTATTTGATTACCAAATATAATTTTATTTCAGGATAATTTAAAACTGATTTGGCAAACTGAGTGAAGAATATTGCTGCTCCAGAATGGTGGAAGAATGAAGTGTGGTTTTTATTAAACAGTAAATATTTATACTTCTGAAGCCCTTACTGTGAGAAAAAGTGTTTGTAAGAGAGAAGAAAGTTGTATCTTTTGGAGGTAATTTTATTTCTCAAATGGATTGGGGAAGTAAAAAAAAAAAAAAGGTTATTGGACTGATAGACTAGTCCTGTATTTCAGGAGAGATACTTTTGATAGAGGATTTTTAAAAGTATTTGAAAGGTGGATTTGTGTGCCATAATCGTGAAAGAGTCATGTTAGATTGTGTTATGATCTTCAAAAACAGAAGCATAAGGTTTTAATGCTGTTTTATTCAGTATCAGTGAGAAAATGAGCAAAATCTAAACACAAAGCCAGTCAAAATGTTAAGATTTTTTTTGCTCTTTGCTACTCTTTTGATGTCCAGTTGGCAGTGAAGTCTTCTAGCTTATGCTTAGTAGATAAGAATTCTGATTATTATTTTAGTTAATTTACAATATCCACTCTTCAAACTGCAACAAAATGAAAGGACAGGTTTACTAAGTCTTGATTGAAAAATTGAGATTCTTGAAACATATCCTAATGCATACAGTTATTGTTACTGAGGTGGTATACCAAATGTTTTTCAAAGTAGGATGCACCTTAGTGACAGCAAAATAGGTGTAGTAGTTTACCTGTGTCTGCACTCAGCTTACTGAGTTAAATTGTAACAATGAAAGAGCCAAAACTATGCATCCATCAGGAGCATTTGATGCATTTGGGGAAGCCCTTAAGATCAGACTGACACACAGGCATGGAGGGAGTATCAGTCAGTGTGACAATCTTTTTATAAATTAACTAATGGAAAAACTAGTCACACCTCTGTGTATGGTGGGGTGCTGTACATGGTGTGAAATACAGATGTTTTATGCGTGCATGTAAGTTTTATTCAGAAAGATATTATTTGATAAACTTCTGTTTTCCTGTCAGAAAGAACATATTTGTATCTATCACCTTTGTAATACATGTTGCATATTTCTGATACTGATTCACAAGTTTTCTGGGGAGTATTATTTGTTCTTAGAAGCACAAAAGCCATGTTTCCAGCCAAGAGATTCAGCTTTCTATTCTGTGTTCTGCTCCTTGTGCCATCAGTTTCACCACTTAAGAATGGCATGAAAGAAACCTGGGGCTAGGGCATTGCTGTGTGTTTGCAGTCTCCCAAAAAAGAGAAAAAAGTTCATTTTACACCCCAAATGAGGGAAGCAACAGGTGTTCCAATGTAGGTGTTCCAATGTAGGTGTTCCAATAATGCCTTTGCACAGGTGTGTTTGCATTGTTCTGCTTAGCTGTCAGCTGTGCCTCTATTACTTCACATTCTGTAACCAGGTAGTGGCAGAATGGTGATGACATTTCACAGCTGAGGTTGAAGAAGAGAGAATATGCCTTTTGGAGGTTGCCCATTCTCAAAAGCTGCTTATTTCCTGAAGTCATGCTTCTCATCAGCAGTGAGTTGAGCTGATCCCTTTAATGTGGCAACTGGGCATGTTCATGTATAAGGATTTTCTGACAGATTATGCCAGTTCATTTCTTCTGAAAGGAAATGAAATGTGGAAGTTGATAATTACTTTTCCATTTTATATAAAGAACGCTGTGGTTAATTCTTTGGTGTGGTGTACATTTTTTTATGTGATCCAAGGTGAATCACAGCTTGTTAGCTGTTTGCCTTCTTGACTGAATCTTTTCAATGAGTATGACTTGGGTTAATGACCACTGACTTGGAAGAGATGCAGCACCAAATTAGTTTCCACAACAAGGAATATATTCCCAATTAAGAAAAAATAGAGTGAGGGATAAAAACAAAGAGTGTAGTGGTGGAAGTTATGTTTCCATGGAAAAACCTACATGTAAGAGGTTGGCCATTTTGTAAGAGGTTGGCCATTTACATCAGTGCCATTTTGATGGCAGAGGCTGTAGGCTATCAATGTCATGTAAAGGGAAAAATAGGTTTGATTTTCAAGTTGGAAAGGGCTCTGTGAATGCAAAGTTTCTTATTTTACACCAGAGAATTTTAGGAGATTAAACCAAAAGATTTTTCTTTCTAAGTATGTCATTACCATGTGAGTGCTTTTTTAAAAAAACAGAAGTGATAGAAAAGATAATGTTAAATTTTCAGTCTTGATGCAGTAGCTACAGTAGAAAAATACTTGGCTGTCTAAAATGTGGAACCTACAACTGCTACAAGTTTTTATCCTCTTGTGCCTCGATATTATTTTCAGTGTTTTCCCTAAACCCAGCTTTCATTAGTGTCTCTACCTTCATCTTAGTGCAGTTAGGTTTTGCCTTCTTCTGTGCCACGTGGCCAATGGGTTACAGTGACAAAGATGAGGTATCAGAGATGTACTCCAGAATTTTACATTTTTTCTGCACACAGAAGGTTTTGGCTTGATCTCTGCTTCTCACGAGTTTCAGCCTTTTCAGATTTCAGTACTTACAAGAGGTTGCAAGTTCTGCCATTTCCCATTGGCCTTTAATTGATAATATCTGAAATATTGCATTAAACTTGGTTATCAGAAAGTAGATGCAAGATTCATAATTTGTGACGCATGAGAGATGATTTATGGTCATTTCCAGAGAAATAAAAATATTAAATAATAGTATTTGTGATGTATATTAATAGAATAGAAGAAAAAAGACTTGTTCTGAAAACAGTAGTGTTTTAAAATAATTGTAAAATGCTACTAAGTGTAGAAACCATACAATCTAGGGATTACAGGTACAATGTGTTAGTAGAATCTTGTGCTAAGAGCATAAGATTTTAATGTTGTTCTGCTATACTGTTCCTTATGTTTGAGAGGGTGCCATGTGAAAAATTCAGGGCACAAGACCATAAAGTGAAGCTGAGTGGTTTTATTCCACCTGAATTGCTAACAGGACTATGCTACAGTGTAAAAAGAAATGCCCTTGGGGCTCTCTGGAAATGTATGTCAAAGCTGGTAATAAAGCATGAAATAAAATCATTTCATCAAAAATGTCTTTGATCCCCCAAGTAAGATAATGACATAAAACAGTCTGACAAAGTGCTTTTAACAGTGTCAAGGAAGTTATTGAAGAAAATACAGGATTCTATAATGTAATTAAAACAATCATCAGGCTGACTTTACATTAGTGAGAAGGTGATTAAGTGAATTGAGTGAAACACTTTTGTTTACCTTTTTCTTCACCTGTTGCTTGTAAATGCAGACAGCAGAGATAGCAACTTACTGAGCCATCAAAATTAAGAATTTAGCAAGGATGCATTGTTTTGTTTCAGAATGATGCCATTTTTTTAACTTCCTGGTATACTGAATGGGTGTGGCATGCTGCTGGGTCTGTTGTAATGAAATATCACAGCTATTTTGCAGTGCAAAGGCTAGACGTTCATCTTTGCTTATAGCTAAAAGAAGAGACCAAAACAACTGGATAAACTAATTGCAGGATAACCTAAGGACCTTTCAGACTGACTTTTCTATGATTGTATGTAGCATTTTCTTAGTGTTCTGAATAGCAGAAGGTATTTTCCAAATACATTCTTATTAAACTTTTGTGTTCAGTACTGCAAATTATTAGGTAGTGTCTTATGCAGGAGATTAACAGGTTTGATGAACAGTGTTTTTTCTGGTTGCAAATTGTGCACTACCACATTAAAACTGTGAAGATCTGCACAACCCAGCCATAATACTACACTTTTTCTCAGTTTTGTCTCCCTACTTTTCTGCCCACCTCTCTGCTGGCCCTCTTCCTGAATTGCATTACTTAAAGAAATTTTCAGATATTTGTCTGCTTAGCCCGTGCTCGCAGAAGCAGTAGTGATGCCATGTTATGATGGCAATAATGGTGACAACCAAATTGCTGCATGCAATCCAGCTTGACTGAGACAGCTGAGGAAGAGGTCAGCTTGTTCTGGCTGAATTATGGGTAGATTAGGTATCAAGATTGCCCAAAATGCTTGTCAGACAAACAGAGCAGTAGTTAAAAGTATTCCTTTGGGTTTGGATGTGATGGCTTTAATTCTGTACTGTCCTTGATATAGCTGGTTGCAAAGCGATATTTCTTGGAAGCCATGTACTTTTTTAAATTATTCAGTTCAAATCCAAAAGTGTCTTAAATATGGTGTCAATTTTTTAGAGGTCCTACACTTACTTTCTTCTGTGAGAACAGGATAAATTGAGATATGCTGTGAAAAGAGACATGCTTATTCTACCCTGCCAGTAGAACTACTTCAACATGCATAATTTCTTACAGGTGTTTTTCTAAGTTCTTAAAGCCATAACCCCCATAGGCAATCCTTTCAGTGACCCTATCTAGGTGATCAGAAATATGTTTCTGAGGTGTCTGCCTGATCTTTCTTGCTGCACTTAAAATCTATGATTTCTTGTTTTGTCCACTATGATCAGAGGGGACAGATGTGACAGCTTTTTCTGCTGAAAAAGTCTTGTGCAGTGTTTGGAACTTGGCTAATTTAATAGATCAGCTCATGACATATGGTTCTTTGTTATCATCCAGTAAAGATTATTAGATTATTTATTCCATTACATTCTCCACAGAAATTAGACTAAGAGTCCCTTGCTGCTCATCTTTTTCTCTCTTTCTCTAGATGTCATGTATCTTACTGGAAAGACTGGCACAGTTGTGTGAGAATCCTGCTCAATCTTCCAATCTAATCCTAGCTCTATAAACTGGGGAACGGTTCATAAGGAAACAGAAGGTATCACAATCCTCCTCCATTTCAGTGTCCTGAAGAGACTGAATAACATTTCTGTTAAGTTGCCTACAACATTTTTCTGATTTAACTAATTTTACAAGAACGTGAATTGACTAACAACTATGTCTTCAAGGAGAGTTTTGGGAGAGCTCAGTCCCTTGCTTTGCTTTGTAATGGCCACATTAGCAAAGAAATTTTAAAACTCAGTGTGGGGGACAATCAGCAGTGCAGTACTTATTAAAATACTGAATTTCAAGCATATGTGCTACCTTTATTACATACAAATGAGGAAATTTAATGTGTATATGCATTTCTCTGGAATAAAAAGGTGATTTTGAGCCTTCTAACTCAATTGGAGGAGAGGGGGGCAGAGTAAAAAAATGTTTTCGGAGATATCCTAGTGGGAAATGAAATGTGATCAGCTTATTTTATCTAGATACATGCAGTTATTTAAGAATAATTTAAAGACAAAAATCTGATCTATCAATACAAAAATATCCTGTGCAGTTCCTTATTAATGGTAACTGTGGGAGCTTTAGCTTATTCAGGATGGGAATAGTAAATTGCACAGAGGACTGGTTCCTCTTAGAATCTGATGACTGCTATTACTAACATATAAAATCTAAGGATGAGGTTATTTTCTTATTGTTACTTTTATTTCCTAAGTAGTGCAAATTTTCTGCCTTATTTAATGTTCAAAAACTGGATACTAAAACATTCCATGATAAAATGAGTGTAGATTTAGACCTGATGAGAACTACTTTTCACCCAATATTGTAGTCTGCCACGGATGTGACTACAATAGGAAGGTTTTGTGCAAGTACTGAAACGAGCAAATAGTTTGCACAAAATAACCTGACAAATTTAGCATCTCAGCACCATGAGATGTGTTAGCACAGTTAGTTTCCATTAATTTATTTCCAACTAATCTGAAATCCAGTTGCATCAATGGAGGCACACCCATTTTTTGGGTGGTGTGACCCTTATTTGCCAGATAGCAGAGCTCGAAGCTTGAAGGAGAAACAGTGCAGTAGTCCAAGATATGTATAAAAGCACATTATGTTATTTTGGTTCAAGACTGAGTGTGTGTCCAGGTTTTCTCTCCTGCAAGTGCTTGTATGGATAACCAATGCTGTAATTTTTTTCGATATCAAATCTCATGCACACTCATCTAAAAATAAATGAGGAGGGCAAATAGCTGAAGCAAACTACTTAATATCATTAATTAAATATGAGTATCTGCAGAGAAGGGTGTGGAACATATAATAATTAAATTGATTACAAGCATAACATAGAAAAAATGCTTTTTCATTTTCTTTGAGCAAAAGTATATGTTCAGTATCCATGGAAATTCTAGCCCTTGTTTTCATTGATGTAATCAGAAAATGAGATTTTATCATAGTAAAACCACATTAATGGTGGAATGTTGGCTCCTGGTGCTTTGGAAATGCATAATGGAGTATTCTACTTTATCTTGTTTTGTGCAATACAATTTATTCAGTAGTATTATGATCACTTTATGTGATGTTGCTTCAAGCATTGCTAACCAGGTTCTTTGTGACAGTCATCCCGAGCCTAATTCTACTCTTAGCACGTGGTAGTAAATGCTCATTTGATACTCAAAGGTCATTTCACGTCAGGAAGGATTTCTCTCCAACAGTGGTTTAAGCTTGGCTGATGTGGCTGCTGACCCTAGTTGACATTTTCTTCCTTGGCCTTAGACAAAACAAGGTTAATACTGACACAATCTGAACTAAGATGGCATGTGTCTCTTTTCCCATAGCATTTCTACCATAATGCTGTTGAATGCAATGGATGTATATGAATAGTCTAGAAAAAGGTGCCTGCCAATGAAAAATCCCAGACTTGAAGCATGTGTTTTATATCATCATGAGTAAGGCCACTATTAATATTCTCAAAGTTGCTTTATAGTGCCTTATTTTTATGTGCTTGGAATTAATATCCCTTGAATCTGGATTGATTTTGCAGAAACTGTTGAGTCAACAAACTCTGGAAGTAACAGTCCCAATTAGCAATAACAGCCTGTTACTTTGTTTTCAAAAGCTGAAGAAATCAAAACTGCTATGATGAGGAACTTACAATGGGTCTGTATCAAAACCGTTCCATTAAAACTTTAGCTCTTTCTGGGTTTCCTGTTCTGTGCTTCCATGATGGAATAGGCTGTGGTTCTGAATTTTCCATTTGATACCTTTCTCAGAGACTCAAATCAACTGCCATTGAAACACTTGCTTCCTGCTGTGGGGACTTGCAGCTTTTCACTAGGAGGCCACAGGTGGCAAAATATAATGCACTTGTTTCAGTATTTAAAAAAAAAAAAAAAAGAGAAAATATGTTTCAGTAAGGGGTGAGATACTGGTAGCTCTTTTGGGTAGTTGATATGTGGTCTGAATACTCTGTAAATACATACATGCTAAAACACATTATGCTTAAAGTAGTGATTATTAATATATCCCATCTCTTTGCATTACATACATATTAGCAGATCTCTGTTCGTACTACTTTGGGTTTTTTAAATTCCATTCATAGAAGTGGGTTATTTAAAAATAAAAAATTGAAGTAGGTTGACAACAGAAATATTGATGAGACTTTATAAACAAAGTAAAGCAGATGAAAATAGAAAAGTTAAAATTTAAATCTCTTTGGATTTCATACACAAAATAAAATACATATAATTTTAGGATGTTGTATTACTAATATCAGTTTGTTGCAGAAAGTTTATCTAATCAAGTTAATTCTTTCACTAGCTGCTGTTTGCTGTCCGCTTCCGATCTCATTCTGGGGAGAGCAGATTACTAATTATTGATTTGAGATAAAATTAGTTAGCTCATCCAGGTATACTTGGAATCATAAAATTATAGAATACCTGGAATTGGAAGGGATCCATAAGGGTCATAGGACCACTGAGTTCAAAACTCTTGGTCCCTGCGGAACTTTCTAAAACTAAACCACATGACTTAGTCAGTCCTTGAACTTTGACAGACTTGGCACCCTGACTGCTTCCCTGTGGAGCATGATCCAGTCACCAAGCACCACCCTCTGGGTGAAGAACCTATTCCTAATGTCCAATCTGTACTGCCTCTGAGGAAGCTTCAGTTCCTTTCCTTGTGTCCTGTCAGTGTTTACCAGAGAGAAGAGATCAGCAATTCTTCCTCTGCTGCTGTCCTTGAGGGAGCTGTAGGCTGTAATGGAGTCACCCCTCAGCCCCTCTTCTTCAAACTGAACAAACCAAGTAACCTTAACTGCTCTTTCTCAGTCTTGTCTGGAGGGATCTTGCCAGATCTCTTACTGTGGGGGTGCTCTCCACCCTCTCATCCCCAATTTGTACATACAACCAGGATTATAATTTCTCAGGTGCAGAATCCAGCACTTTCTCTTGTTAAATTTAACATGATTGCCCAGCCCTCTAGTCTATCTAAAGCTCCCTGTAAGGCCTCTCTATCCTTGAGGGAGTTCACAGTTCCTCCTAGTTTAGTATGGTCAGCAAAATGACTGAATTTACATTTGGCTGCTGCATCTAGGTCATTCATAAAAACATTAAAACATTACTTGACTTCCCATTTGCTATTTTACTTTCAATACTTGAAATAGTGGTGGAAACTAGAGTTCATGGTGAACAGCAAGGTTGAACAGGAGGCAGCAGCATGTTCTTTCAGTAAAGAGGACCTACATACTGCACTCTGTTAGGGCTGTAGGGAGCAGGGGTCAAGGGAAGTGATTGAATCGAAAAGATTCTGTTACTCTAGGATACTATGAAGTAATCCCACTGGTCTATTTGTGAGAACATATCTGAGTTCTGTGTCCAGTTCTGGTTGAGACCACTAAACTTGCACATGACATGCAAAAAAGCACTGGATTTGTTCAACTATAGGAAAGGAAGGTAGAGGGGAAATCATATTTCTGCCCTTTTATACCTAGAAGGAAGGTCCAGAGGAGATGAAGCCAGAGCTTTTTCCAGGATGCTGAGTGTCAGGACAAGAGTAATTGAAACAAGTTGTTATCACAAGCATGTGATATCATAAGCATTGAAACAGGTTTTGTGGACCTGAGATCTAACTGGAGATGTCTCGTGATTTGTGCCTTCCTGATTTGATTTTTCACTCAAACTTCTTTTGAGTTGTCAAAATGGAGCAGACTTAATCTTCAAAGAAAATGTCCCTGGAGTCTGTTCTGTTTTAAAATGTGGACAAAGATATATTTTTAAACACTTAAGTAGTGCAAAACAGCACTGCAGCTGCGAGGCTGTTATCATAGAAGCTTCTTGAATTCAGGATTTGTCAGAATAATCTTCTGAAGTTACTCTCAGTGCTTGGTGGCAGCAGATACATCAAGGGGGAAAGGTGACAAACTTTGTATGTATTCTGTAGATGTGAAGCAGAGTGATTTCTAGGTACACATTACACTGCAGTTATGTTCTGTAGTTATTTTTGCAGTAATGGCTTTGCAGCTGAGAGTCTCACAAATTTATTTGGATGGCTGATTGTATCACAATTGAAGAAATTGATTTGCAGCAACCGGCAGCTTTTGCAAAGTATGGAGACCCTCTGTGTCTCTGACTCTTACACATGCTAGCAGTGGAGCTAGCAATTTTTATCAGCTACATGCTGTCAAATTGTTTATTTTCTGTGACCTACTTAATTTCAATTTGAATATTTACTTGTTTTGTACAGCGATGCACAGCGAGGCTATCCATCACTTCTTTGGCAGGAATTCTTTTGATTCTCCATGAATAGGACTAAGGCACCACTCACAGCTATGATAGAGGAAGCATCCCTAAGGATCCTGAGGCAGGGTTTTGTCTTCAGGCTCCATCTATCTCCTTCCCAGAGAGATGCACAAGGATTCTTATCATCAGTTAACCACGAGGTTGTGCTGCTGCAATCATGGCTGCAAGAGTGGTAGGAAAATGGTATACAGGATGAGGAAGAGCAAAGTGTCTGGGATGTCATATGTTTTAGGTTCCCTTTGGATGTTTCTGCTGTCTACAGCAGAGGCAGTGGTTGATCTGGAACACAGCTGGGTAGAAACTGAAAGGCCACAAAGCTCTGAGAGGCAGCTCTGGCAGAGGCCTCAGGCTCTGGGTCAGATTGTCCCCAGTCATCTCAACATAAATGGTCTCATTCCCGTCCTAAGCTGTGGTGGGCTCACTACCCCACATCAGCTTACACAGTCAACTTCATGATCTGGATAGTGATTGGGGCAATCAGAGCTCAACGCCTTGGACCAATCCTTGCACGGGAATGCAAAAGTGATCAGATTTATTATTTATTTGGAGGAGGGAGCAACAGAGCACCAAGAGGACCTGTGGACGATTTTCTAGTCTCACTTGAAGAATTCTGAGTGTTTTGTAAGCAGTCTAGGAATCTGAATGGTACATTAGTTCCCTGCTATCTTTTCCATTTTCTTTTGATGGACAATTTAAAGACCTTTATTTCTACAAGTTTGTACATATTGTAGATTTACATTCGGTTAAAGCATACTTGGGCAAAAAAACTGTTTTAAAACCCGAACTCTATTTTCCTTAATCTTCACTGAAGAAAAATATGTAGTAGAAATGTTTTTATGGCTAAATAATCCCCTTTGCAGAGTGCACTGATACGACCAAATTTTCAGGGTAAATCACTAAGCAGCCATTAGACTATGTTTTCTTTTCAAAAATCTGCACTGTCTTGAAGCATTAATCAAGGTATTAATATGGCAAATACAAGCAAAAGTGTTTCTACTTTACTGAAATTAGGAATGATATATTTTTCTTCACTTCCAACCTCGTTCCTTTTTCAAAGGAAAACATGAATGATGCCTCTCTGAAAAGATGAAAAATTATTTCTTCAGTATTGACACTGGAAACTGTACCCATCATTTTCTGTTTGTAGTGCAGGCTTTTTTTTTTATTTCCTGGTGTTACACATTCATCTTCTGAAGTAGCTTTCTTTTAAGCCTACTGTGCATTAGTAAACCAGTTCTGTGAAAGAGTCACTCAGCTCCAACTGAGTTGAATGTATTCACATTATACATCTCCTTGTAGATTGTGCCTCACGGCACTTTAGAATGATTGTGGGCATATTTTGAAGAAGGGATAGTGTAGGAGAGCACTGGTATTGGTGTCGGTCCTGTCTTGTAAGGATATGTGAAATAAAATGTGTGTCTGCCAAAGGAGTGTTTGCACAGTGCAGGGAACAGCAAGTCTTCAGAAGTCTCCAACTTGCTAATAGCTCTGTACTGAGACAGTGAAACTCAGACCTCCTGACCCAAGAGGGTTTCAAATGATCTGGAAGAATTATCTTCCTTCCATTTTCCCAGCAATCAGCCAAAGACTGCTTTCTCTTTCTTCTTCTCTCCTTGGAAGATGCACTAGGGCCTAACTGGAAGCAAAGTATCAACTCACAGTCACTTCCTCCGAAGGATCTTGGAGGATCCTTTCTGAAGTACTACAGTAGTGACACCCACATTTTTTCCAAAGCTAGAAGATCTGTCAGATAATCCCACTTTCGAGGCATGGAAGTTTAATCCCCTGTTAGGGTTATGCAGCTATAGCCATCTAAATGACATATGAGTTATTCACGAAATTACTTACCAGGCCTTGGACATCAATGATGCTTTGAGCTCTGTTTTGCTTCCCTTTAGCACATGACAAAGGGCTTTGTGATGATTGGAAATGTTTTAATCAAAAATAATTGAGACAAACATGAATATCTACCATCTACTGAAGGTCAGATCCCATGATTTTGGAATGGCACTGAGTCATTTAAATATTATAGAAACTGATCTCATTTTTCTTCTTAAAATATTTTCTCAACAGGAGCTGGAAACAAAACCTCATTGCATTGAATTAGGATGGTTTACTCCGTATTTGGATGAAAAGAGAGAGAAATATCTTTGTTAGTAAAGATGTGGTCTGTTTTATGATAAAGTACAGCAATTCTGACACAATTCAAATTTAAAAAAAATCTTGGATTCTTAATTAACTTACTGTTTGGAACATTCATAATGACTAAATATGATGTGCTTTCTCATTATTCCCATTTGCAATTGTTGTTTAAGAAATACCATATTAATCTCTCAATATTTTATAAACCCATGTTTGAATTTGTTCTCAAGAAAAGTAGTGGGAACCTAGACCAGTAGGTTCTCAGTTTGTGATGCTTTCACATATGAGCCAACAAATTTGAGATTGATTAATTGACCGAGACAGAACTCAGGGGAGGAAAATAGGTTGCACTAATGATTCAAATGTAATTCTACAAGTTGTGAGCCAGTAAGCTGAACCAGTACTTCAGTATAATGTTAGATGGACTGTGTAGGTTTTTCTGATGGAACATAAAAAATAAGGTTCAGCTCATTCATGTAATCACTAAGAACCCACAGTTATGTCTCAGGCAAATACACTGTTTGGCACATTACCTATTGTGCTGGTTTAGGGCAAATTTGGAGAGGGGACCTCCAAAGGAGTCTCCTTCAGAAGAGAGATTTCAGCAGCCCCTCCCCCCACAACCATTTGGGGGAAAACTTCCTTTGAGAAAAGTGGAAAAAACCTATTTATTTACCAAACAAAATTAATAATATTAAACAAATGGAACCTCTGGTTGTTTTGAAGAGTTGATAAGTCAGAGAAATCCCTCCTTCAGTGTGGCTCAGTCAGGTTCAGTCCCTCCAGGGCTTGGGACCAGTGCCCAGACC
>VZTJ01004685.1:37472-56100 GCA_013397795.1 Orthonyx spaldingii
GATGTCTTGGACCGGAGACAGGCTGAACAAATCTTAGAGAAGAAACCACAGTCCAGGTAAGGCTCTTTTTCTTCAGCTAACAAGGAAAAAATCAGCAGGAAAAAAAAAACCAAACAAACCCAAAGGAATACTCCCTGTCTGTCACTCCCTGTTAGAAGCCGAGAAACTTCCTGAGAGCGCAAACTCGCAGCCTTACCTTGTGCTGTGCCGCTGCTAGAGTCAGAATAATGTAAACAATAAATATAAACCTTCACTGGCTTTCTCTGACTGAATTAAAGTGACAAAAACTCATTTCTAAGCATAGCAGATGATATGGAATATATAGCATAAAAAACATAACATAAAATCACCCTAGGACACCTATCTAATTTGGAGTGAGTAAATATTTCTCAGCTTTGAAGGACATGTGTTTCATTGATAAGAAGGTTTACCTAATCACCTGCACATTCCAGCCCAGACTGAATGATTTATTGTGACAGAATACATGGTTCATACAAATATATTTTCTCTGTTCGGGTTGTTATTAATTTTTTTTGAACATTCATAGGGAAAGGTGATAAATGTAAGTTACTCTTTCCCAGGCCATGCAGAATAAAGATATAAATAAAATATTACTAAGCATAAGTCTCTAGCTAAAAAACCTGAATTTCTGATACAGCTACCTTAGATTTTTTTTTTCAAATGTGAAAATTAGATACATTATTATGAAGCCTTGATTAAACTAAAACTTTCATCAGAATGCAAGAGCTGTACTATTACTGGTAGTAATGTGCCTGTTCTTAATCCTTGCAATTCCACCAAAATACATATATCTAAGATGAATAAAACAACATGCTGTGTTTATTATACTCAGAATCTGTGCATAAGTAATTTAAATGTATAAACAAAATGAGCTTAATCTGGACTCTAATTTTGTCTTAGTCTTGTAATTGCTGCAAGCAGTTGCCCAATAAAGGAAAAAGAATTAAGAGAAAATGTTGTCACCCTCTTCAGAATGACCTTTTGTTAGGAAATGCTTATATCATTCCAAGAAATGTGTAAATAACCCTTTACTAAATATTTGCTCCTTCAACTCTCCTCCAAGTCCTGTGTCCTGATTTCACTGAGGTACATGTACAGACAGCATAGAGACCTTGTTTATTAGAAAACTGTGTTCTTTTCCATTGCAATCTTGACTGGTTTTGACTCTCGTGGTAGGATATCATCTTACTGTAATTTATAGTGTTTACAGTTTTCCTGATTGAAAACATATAATGGCAAAACGGAAATAAGGAGAAATTAGGCCCATAGTTCTGCCTCCATTCTTTTGTAGAGTATGGATTAGTTCCCCCTATGGCACAAACATTTTGCTGTTGTGCTAGGATATGAACCCATAAAATAAATTATGTTGTAGAAAAAATGAATGGTGATTTAAAAATAAATTCCATGGGGAGTTTCAGAGCTAGCACCATAATAGGCTGTTTTCTTTGGTTTTTTTTTTAATAGATAATGTAGTGCGTAACATGATATATTGGTTGCTTCTTTTTGGGCCTTGTACATACACAACAGTAGTAATTACTCAAAAGTATGAAACAAGAGTACATTTCTTAAAAGCAGACAGTGATAACAACACTAAAACAAACAAACCAAAACGTGATAGTGCCTAAGTTTGAAAGATATTTGAATTCTTTTCATCAATTCATACACTTTAAAAGATTTTTCTCCAAATTAATACTCCTTTGTTTGCTATGAATGATCATGTGTGCTTCAGGAAGCTGAAGTATAGGGGTCAGAAAGTAAAATTAAGGTCACATAGCCTGCAAGAGAAAGGTGATGCTAAACGAAATATGATATCTCTATAAACACCATTGCATACATTCTTATAGCAAATGTACACTGGACATTGAAATTTAATTTAGTCATGTGATAATATATCATTCCCAGTTTTTAAGATGCAGAGTAGGAAACATTAGCCAAGCTGCAAAATAGATTTTTACAAAGTAGATTCAGCTTCAATTTCTTATTGTGAGATGGATTATTTTTCTTTGTTGGAGGTCCTTTGTCTAAGTATGTACAATAGTTTTGTTACTTAATCAGCTGTCTGAATTTTCATAAGGTAAAGTCATGCCGATGTATTTTTTTCCTTAGATCTGTTCTTAATATATTGTTCTGGAGATAAAGCTGTCTTTTTTCAGAATAGTGGTATTAGTCTGATGCATTTGTGTGGTATCTTCAGATATGAATCTGGCATTATTTCAGATTCTATGGAATTCTACTCCAAATCCTATAGAGATGATCAGAGAAGGTCTTTGTACAGACTGTGCTAAGGTCACACTCAAATAGTGCTAATTTTTCAGTCTCTGTATCTGGATTAAACAGGGATTAATTAGATGTAGTCTTATTTTGTAGAATTTATTTGGTCTGTTTTTGTGTACTTATCTACAAATAATTTATGACCAACTGAAAAAAATTACCTTGAGCCACTAGTGAAAAATTTTTCTCTCACAAGTCTGCTATGTCTTATTTTACAGGAAATATATGATGAAAATATGATATTTTAGTGGACTTCCAAACATTCTTAGGCTTTTGGTGCATTAAAGTATATTTAAGATTGAATTCATCTCAGTTGTGATTGCTGCTTGGGTGAAACTAGCAAAGACAAGGCAGCTTCCATGATCTTTTTATGACAAGAAACTCTGGTTTTGAGAGTGATGCAGTTTTTTTCACTTCCCTTTTCATAGAATCATAGAATTGTTAAGGTTGGAAAAGACCTTTAAGATCATCAAGTCCAGCCATCAACCCAACACCACCACCATGTTCAACATTAGATCATGTCCTCAGGTGCCCTATCCACAAAGTTTTGAACACTTCCAGGATGATGAATCTACCACTTCCCTGGGCATTCTGTTCCAATGCTTTAGAGTCCTTTGTGTGATTTTTTTCCCCCCAAACATCTAATCTAAACCCCCCCTGGTGGAAGTTGAGGCCATTTCTTCTTGTCCTGTCACCTGTTACCTGGGAGAAGAGACCAAAATTCTCTACAAAGTCCTCTCATGTAGTTGTAGAGAGTGGTAAGTCCCCTCCGCCCATCCCCCCCTCACCTCCTTTCCTCCAGGCTAAACACCCCCAACCCTCTCAGCCACTCCTCACAGGAATTGTGCACCAGACCCTTCACCAACTCTGTTGTCCCTTCTCTGGATTAGGTCCTACACCTCAACATTCTTCTTGTTGTGAGGGGGCCCAAAACTGAATATAGGACTTGAAGTGTGGCCTCACCGGTGCTGAGTACAGGTGAACAATCACTGCCCTGGTCCTGATGGCCACACCATTACTGATACAAGCCAGGATGCCATTGGCCTGCTTGGCCATCTGGGGAGAACTGGCTCATGTTCAGCTGTTGTTGACCGGCACTCTCAGGTCCTTTTCCGCTGGGCAGCTTTCCAGCCACTCTTCCCCAGCCTGTAGCGCTGCAGAGACTGTTGTGACCCAAGGGCAGGACTCAGCACTTCACCTTATTGAAACTTATGCAGTTGGCCTCAGCCCATTGATCCAGCCTATCCAGATCCCTCTGCAGAGCCTGCCTACCCTCCAGCACATCAACCCTTGAACTCAACTTCCTGTCATCTGCAAACTTGTGTCACAAGGCTGCACTTGATCCCCTTGTCCAGGTCCTCTCGTCAATAAGGGATGTTAAACAAAACCAGCCCTTATACTGAGCCCTGGGGAACACCAGCCTGGTGAATATTGGAATAAGTCTAGTCCAAATATAGTGTTACTGATCTCAACTGTCACGGTTTGTAGGCCTTTGGTTACTCTTGCACTTTATGTGTAAGCATCCGTGCTGCTGCTCAGATCAGTTGGCTAATTGCTGTTCTGGAGGCTGACAGTGATTCCAGTTCATTGGGATGCATACAGCATATGAAGATACAGTTGACTTCTTTCTTGTCACCTTATGGAGTATCATGAGACATTGCTTGAAGAAACCCATGCTTGTTTGATTGTCTTGCCTAAAACCCTACAATGTGAGGATTTATGACATCCATTGATAGTTTACTTCTGCCTTCATTATAAGAATGCAACTTTCTACAAATCCATAAATTTCCTTTATACAGGACATTTGCTTTTGTGTGGAATGTTTACTCTTTCAGAGCACCTTTTTCATCTGAGTGGTTTGTCTTTTCATGTTACATGCACTTTGTTGCACATTCACAGTTTGCATTTTTTTCCTGTAAGCCCTGTAAATTAGGCATTCCTGCTTGTCTACTCTGCAACACGAGATTTATAAGGCTGATTTTTGTTTTTGCCATGACATCATACTTTACAATACAAATGCAGAAAGTTATTTCTTCAGATCATAATTCTTTCTGTGAAACTCACATTTATTAACTTTGATTTCCATATATTAACATTTGACTACTAAGCCAGCATTAAGTTGTCTTACGGACATACATCGTATGATGAACTGTCATATTTGAGTAGAAAATGGTCTTTTGTTTCTTCTGCACATGGAGTGTATGTTCTGTTTATATTTTATGGCACTTCTTTTCTTTCAATATTTTTGTAGCATAAGTATTTTTGTTAGAGTCCTCAGTAGGCCTGAACAGAAAGCAGTTCCCTTATCCTGACAGAAGCATTGATATTTCATGAACTGTTTCTACTCCAGAACAAACCTGAGATCTCCATTTCTTTGCATGATGACTTCTAAGAAACCTCAGTTCAAAGGGTCCTCTAGTCACTACTAAATTATTATATCAGCTTTCCTTATTATATGTTCGAATAAATATGTGCTGTTAAATTCCTGCAGGTTATCCAGGTGAAGTCTTAACAAATTACCTTATCATTTAATTTTTTTTTTGTTATAATTAAAATAGAATTAATGTTTAGGGTAAATTCTCTTTTTATTAAAAAAAAAGATTCTTACATAAATCACTGAGTAGTTGAGCCTTCAAGGAGGGAAAAAACCCCACCATGAATTATTAAATATTTTGAATGTCTTTTATTTTTCCATTTGAGATGAATATATATTTCAATAACTACTTCCCTTTTAAGGCATCTTTACAATTTCCAAAAACTAAATTAAATTCTGATTTATTAAATGGAAATTAAGATCTGGTGAATGATGGTAAATTAGTACTTTAGGACCCAGTTCAGCTTAGACAGAGCAAAGAGATCAGGCCACAAGAGTTTGTGGTCATATCACAAAAAACCTTGTACACGATGTAGGCTTGCTTCTTTTTCTGCCACTCAGACTCTGTGCCCACTCTCATCTTGATCAGCATTTCTTTCCTGTTCAACAAAGAGCAAAGGAATCAGATAGTTAGTGTCTCCTAAAGTGGTTTTAGTATATTCTTTCAGATGAGACACAACTGTATTTTTCAGCCTCCATTGGGAAGGAGCTTTTAAATTAGGGTTTGTTTAATGTTTTTGTCTTATAATTTTTAAAAGGAGTACTCTACAGCTAGTCCTGCCTTCTCTTCTGTTTTGAAACTGGTGTCTGAGAAAGTCTTCCAGGTGTATGTGTCACTTTTTTTATAGTACTAAGCCAGCAGTTTCAGTCCCTAAAAAGGACAAAGCATTTTGTTTACATGTCTCTGCAACAGATCAACGGGATATTTTTTGCAAGAATAAAAGGGGAAATAACAGGAGTAGATTTTGGAAAATGGCAAGATTTAGTTCAAAGCCCAATGCTTAATGTTTTAAAACACACATAATATAGCTCATGCAAATTTTCCAGCTTTTGTTCATACACCTGTCTTTAAGCCTGGTCATTTTAATCTTGCGAAAGCTAATGGCCATTGAAAGGGCAGGAACTTTCCTGCTTCTTCAATTCAGTTGCTCCTGGTCATTTTAATCTTGCGAAAGCTAATGGCCATTGAAAGGGCAGGAACTTTCCTGCTTCTTCAATTCAGTTGCTCCTGGTCATTTTAATCTTGCGAAAGCTAATGGCCATTGAAAGGGCAGGAACTTTCCTGCTTCTTCAATTCAGTTGCTTTCCCCCCACCAGCTGTTTTGCCCATATCAGCATTCACGAGGCTACACCCTGATCTGGGTAGCAATAGCCAGCTCAGAAAAAATTTCCGCTTTGACCAGCACAAGGCGAAGCAATGGGAGTCAACTACCTGGGAGATGAGGAAAGGGTGATTGTCCTTTTTGGATTTTTGCTAGATAAAGAAGCATAATAATTTTAATGATGTCTTTTTAATGACATATTGCTTTTGAAAGCACATTAATTCAATACAGTCAGTTCTTGATATTAGCTACTTCTTTCCTTTGCACTTTGGGATCTTTTTTCTGTTTCTGCAGACGTTTGTGGAAATCACATGTTTCCTCTTGATCAAGAAAGAAAGTTCAGTCTGTATTATATTTTTGGTACTCTGTGTGTTGTCATTTCCTTTTAATGGCAAGCAAGTCCAGTATATTCTTCCTATTCTTCCTTTCACATTGCTCATTACCCCATACTCATCTTAGCACTGAAATACTGCAGGAATTATTGCATTTCTTGAGCCTTTAAATTCTTCTGGGTGTGCACAATATCTGTTAGATTACCATCAGCAGCAATAATATTCAACCAAATACATTCTTTACAAGTCTGGTTATCTAAATGAAGTATCTTCCAACTACTGTGTACATAATTGACTAAGAAAGTATTTTGTGATCCTTGCCTGAAAATTTCTATATTGTAATGATGTGTTTCGATTTGGGACTTTTGCACTCCTTAGCCTTCTCCTTGAGCAGAATGATGTTGATGGGGTCAGTGAACACATTACTATCATTGCCCTTATTTTTTCATTGTGTCAGTACAACTCATTAGTCCTTGCATAAGTTTTGACCTGACTTTTAAATGCTTCCGAAAACATAAATCCTGGTAGACCAAGCTGTTCACTGTCTCACATCAGTGTTACACAGCTAGCAAGTCAAAAACACTTGATGTTGGTGTTTGTATACAGTGCAGCTTCATAATAAATACATTTCATAAATAAATTTAGTCAACCTAAAACCAGAGGACTTTTCTTCCTTCATCTGTTTGTACTTATTTTGAGTACAAAAGGTGGGCACACATCTCTGTATACAGACTTGTTGTGCAGTTTACCTATACGTAAGTTCAATATTTAAATGCGATTCATCCTCTGTTTGTTTATCAGTAGTGAAAGTGTTATTACAAAGACTGGATAAGCAATCAAGTCCAGATGCTTCTCTCTCTCTTTAAATCATCTTAAATTGCAACCAGCAGGAGGATCAACAGTGGTGCTCGTGTAGACAAGTAAGCATACGTCAGATGTTAAGATATCACTGTCTTAAAACATCACGGACACAACTAATTGTTTCAAAGGGACAGAAGTAGAATGACAGGTGTATCCGCAACAATGCCTTTATTTCCATACGGCTTGCAGTGATTTTTGTTTTCTTTCAGACAGAAGTTTTTACCTTTGAAACTATTCCTTTCTTTCTCTTCTATTCTCAGTAAACCTCTTGGTTTAAAAAATTGAAAAAGACACTTCACTAAATCCATATGAATTTGCACAAACCATTTACAAATACAGACAAACGTTTCTTCACTGTGTTGCTGCAATGCATGGCTTTTTATCTTCCTGTGCCCCTTTTAAAAATATATAGCCTAGGGTCTTAGACGCCTTAAACAAACATGAAGATGATCAAGGTGGAGTTTTTATCCTGACAGGGTGGAGAAATTACACCATAGCCCATTGTTATAAAATATGGACAAGGAGATCGGTTCCTCCGCTGTATCCATGAGTGAATTACATAAGTAGGAAGTAAATATGAGAATGCAGGCACAGTTTTCTGTCTGATGTTAGAAAAATGAGAATTCTATAAATCTTGATTTCCTGGTAGGATTGGTAAATGCTGTTTCTTTCCTTTTTTGCCCCCATTTCCCCCCCCACCATCCCCAGAAAGGAGCATTTGAAGCCTTCCTTACTCCATTTCTGTCCTTGAAGAGTGAGGTGAGAGATCTGTCTAAAAACACTGGAGGTCCTGGGGAACAGAGGGAGTGACTAAGGGCACTCTTGCAGTGCATACTCAGGAGTGCCAGAAACCTGAGTACTTTGGGAATTCTGTAAGTTTTGAAGGCTGGGGTTTGTAGGCAGGCATCCAGATGCCGTTTGGCATGCTAAGTGTTTTTTACCAACACTGGCATTGTACAAATGCATGAAAACTACAACTCAACAGGATGTTGTGATGGGCATTGTACGAACATAATATATTAATGAGTCTAAAATTACTGCAGTGAAAGTGTCAAGAAAGAAACAGAGAGATGCAGAAATTGGATGTTTGTATAACCCATACCCCAAGCTGTAACTCACAGAGCAGTGCAGCTGAAACCCTGCTTCTTTCCCTACTTGTCTAAAGAGCTGGTGATTTCAGGTTCTCTGGGGGAGCTGTAAAATGTATTTGGTTACTGTGAAACTTGTAACTGTCTACAGAAAATTGCTCACTTGAAAGTTCCATTGCAGGGGTTTGTCTCAAAATAAGGACATTATGCATACATTTTAATATAATGCAATACTTAAACTATCTTTTGATGCTCACTGTATTAGTAGTGGTCCAGCTTTAACAGTTATTGCTGTTATTGTGCTGTTACAGTTTATTAAAACATTTATTCAAATATTCATTAAAACTTTTTGTTTAGTATCTTATCTGTCCAGTGGTGCTATCTTCAAATCCTCCAAGTAACAGCTTCTTTGTAAGTTCATAATATTGATGGTCTTGAAGTCAATTTGTCCTCATCTACGGAATAATAATAATTTATTATATATTATTAAATTATTGTATATGAATATTAATTATTAATTGTAATATATGGTATATTATTAATAATAAATAAAGAGCCTTGCCACGTTATTTGACTGACTTCTTTTCAAAATATAAATTTTTAATAGTGAACAAACCTTTGTTGTTACTATGGTGTTTCTATAGACTGTAGAAAAAAAGACAAACGTTCTTAGAACAGTCTGCTATTTTAACTTGTTTAGGCTCTGCTCCTCCAGTCTTGCCTGGTGAAAGCTTTTTTCTTTGAATCCTGTCAAACTTCCATTAATGTTGATGTTTATGGGAATTAGACAAGATATGTATACTCTTTTTGATAAGAAAGTGTAAGGTCTTTATTATTGTCATCTTTCAAAAGTAACTACTGTAAGTGCATGAGCAAGTTGCAGAAGTGTTGGATGCTAGAAGAGACATGCCTCAGGAAGGATATAATCTGGAAGTAAACAAAACAGTGGTGTGTTTCACCTGCTGGAAGATAGAATATTATTGTGTGTCCTTTCTAAGGAGGAAAAGAAAAAAGATTCAATTTGTATGTAATATCTTCAAGTCTTTATGAATTTGTAGCGATGACTTTGAAAAGTAACTACAGTGACAGTGTTGAGGTGTTATCCCTGAGTTTCATTGGGTTATCTCATGAGAACACTCATTCATATATATAATATTTAAATATCATCTTATGAAACAACTTGAACTTAACATTTCAAGATGACTTTTTGTGTGTGCAGAATATGTCAAATAGGATTTAAAATACAGCGTAAGTGAGGGATACTTAAAGAGGTGTACCCAAATTATGATTACTTTTTTTCATTCAACAGGTACTTAATGGCTCCATTTCCAGTGACCATTTCTTTGAGATCAAATATTTGCTAGAATAGTCTTCCGAGCTCTCAGCTAAGGAAAACTGTGCAAAATAGATATATTCATAGAACCAATATCTCTTTAAAAGGTCATCAGTGTCTTTTTGAATTTGCAGTAGTCCTTAACCAAAAATCATCTGTTGCTCCCCACAAAATTTGCCAGTACTTGTCTGTATCTATTGAGTTGCTTAGATCTCAATTTTGTTTATAACAAACCAGACATGAAATGGTTATCTTTCATGTTATGTGTACTACACAAAAACAAAGAAGCATTAAAGTGTCATAATGTACCCATATCAAATTCAAACACAGCAAGCAGCCGCGTCAAACATAGCTTCAAACATAGCAAGTGGCAAAGCCCTCAGAATATCAGCATTGTCCACAAAAAACATTGTCAGTGAGTTAAAATCACTGTGAATCTCTGCAACAGTCTGCAGAGATTCATCAGGGTTGGTATAAACCAAATTTTTGCTTTCCTGCACTGAAATGCTGTTGAGGCAGTCTCAGGTGGTCAGGTGCCACAACCTTCCCAAAAGTGTGTGCCAGGGGAGTCGCTTTGGTGCAGTGCAGCCACTCACACACACAAGCACACTGGATAGCTTCGACTGCGAGAGAAGGGTCTTCGTGTAGGGTTTGCAGAGGAGGTTTATTGAGCAAGGGTCCAGAGACAACAAACTGGGAGGATGACAACTGCAAAGGGAGCCAGGGATGAAGATGAGAACAAAGGAGGGTCCGGGGTTTTTATATAGGGGCGGGAAGAGCACCAGAACCAATGGTCTGAGGGCACAGGGGCGGTACATAGGCGGGGTTAGGGTCTGAGGGCCAATGGGGAAAAGCTAGGGGAGTGGTGATAGGGCGAAGGCCGATGGGAAAGCAGGAAAGGGCAAACTCTCTAGAACAGGGGCTTATAGGATATGGAAGGGGCGGGGAGACCAACAACCAACTGGGAGAGGAGAATTGGGGTACATTTGCATAGTAGAACACGGCATCCTGGGGGAAGGCCTTTTACTCTCCATGACCACAAGAGGATGTCTCAAAGTAGGGGTCGTCCCACCAATAGCTGTTCCTGGTGGCACAGGCCCAGTGGCTTGTACAAAATGCTGCTGACTTCAGCAGATACAAGAAGCAAGATAAAGCAAACTGAAAGCATTTTCATCCTTGTGAGGGTTTTCTCTCCGTTGTCAGTGTTCTAGTTAAACAATAAAACATAGTATTCTGCTCTCAAAGTGGCAAAGTTTGGGTCATCTAGCCACATTTCTGCTACTATTTTCTGCTATTTACTGCTATTCCACATGTGGAGATTTTACCACTGTTGCAGATACCAGGAGCACTGTTTGCATGTTTGGTGAAACAGCGTCCTTTTTAACCCAGGCCTTCTTAGAACTGAACTGTGATTTCCTCTTGAGAGGTGTCATTTAAGAGTACCTGCAAATTAATCATAAAGGAAGTCCTTACTTTCTAGTTTCATGGTACAAAATTAAGGTTTCTCAGAACTACATTTAATTTGAAAAGTGATGAAATGGATAAAAATATACTGCTCATGTTAAAAGCTAGCATATTATGACATATTTTTGACACCTACAGCTTGCCTATGAAAGCTTATTAAATCTTTGACAACAGTAGTGCAATGTGAAGAATTTGAGGCAAATTTTCCGAAAATACAAGAGTGATTGTATGATTTTTATTCTAGGAGTCAGCTATGTATTTTACTGTTCATATACATGCAAGTTCATGAAGTAGAGCTATTTTAAAACATGCCCTTTCATTTTGAGCAGCACAGAGTTTTCAGCAGTACTGAATTTGGGTTTTATTAAAATTTTTCAACAGTCTTTTTGGTGATACTTTGGCTTGAAGACAAAGCAAAATGGCTTCCTGAGAGCAAAAGGGCTTTCTGAGAACAGAGTTTCTATCACCCACATCTCTCTATTTCTTAATTTCAACAAATGATGAAGCTGATTATTTGTTTTCAGGGAACAGATGTAAATGGCTATGTTTTGATATACTTTAGAAATGGAGCATTTAGTTTAAAACGGATATTTCAATTTAAGTATATGAACATGAATACTGACTCTCTGCCAGATCATCTATTTTTGTGGAAATGAAAAAAGTAATTAAAAAAAACCTGACAGCACATAACTAGACTTCAAAATACAAGAGATTGTTTACTATCTTCTACTACAAGAGAAATATAATTTTTAGCTGTTATAAGTCTTCCAATTATTTTTTTTAATTAGTATACCAGAAAAGAGAGATAAAAAAAGGAAAGTAGTTTGTAAGAGATCAAATAGCTGAACAAAAACTATGCATGGTATTGAGCTAACAGGAAGGTGTTTCCGGTCAAAGTAAGTGCTAGTCTCTTGATTATTCAAAGGTTCCACATTGCATAGTATAAGTCATTATTGAATCAGGACTTAGACCTCTTACTTGTAAATGTGAGTTACTGTCATAGCCATCTGTGGATATGTCAGGAGCAGAGCTAATAGCAGAGAGAAAGGCAGACAGTTTCCATAAAAGCTGTGTACAATCTCATAGTTATACTGTGGAAGTGACAATTTTGCATAAACTGTAAATTCCTGCTTCCCTATTGGTCATTTTCCTTAACCCATATATTTCTTCCTCATGTAAAAAAACACTACCACTATAGTAGGGAAGACTGCTGATTGCTGAAGAAGTTCTTTGAATGGAAAATGAAGGAAACACCCACTCATTTTGTGCCATGAATTATCCCTTCTATATGCTTAAATTTTTCTCTTTTCATCTATTTGAATAAACTCTATTTTGTTGGCTTGTATCCTGTATTGCACATCTCTCTGTTCATTAAACTCAGGCATAATTGCAGTGGAATTTAATACAGCAGTACCTATTAATAATCCTCACAAGTTAGTTAATTTATACTAATTTATACTAATTCACAACTAGTATTATCCCAACTAATATCAACCAGACAGAATAATGATATTTTTACAATATTAAAAAGTTGTAAAACATTATCTCAGTGTTATTGAGGCTAAGAACCTCATTTGCAAAATATCCAATCTTTCTGTTTCTGCTCTGTGTGTTCACATCTTCCATGAAGGTGGGAAAAATGATAGAATTTTGCAAGCCAAGCCAGACACAGTGTGTAGTACTGTGAACAGTTGTATTGATTCTAGGAGATCTTGGGGTTTAGTGGAACCAAAAAGACTACAGCTCTTAAAATGATAAATAATCAAACTCCCCACTGGAACTGTTTCACTTTCTACACTTATTCATTTGCTGTGCTGTGTTAGAGTAGCAGGACAAGTGTTTCAGTCAGGATGTTAAAAAAAACCCACCTGACATCTCTTTATGACTTAGATGGGAAGCATCTTTGTTCTTCTGAATGATTCTTGTATGCAAAAAAAGAAATTAGGTATGAAATCTGGGATCATCAAAATAAGGTAACATGCAGTTGATAAGAAAAAAAAGTTAAAAATAATTTCAAAAGGAAGTTGAGGGAAGACTCAGAAAAGACAAAGCCTTGAAATCCAAATGAAAGATTTGAGTAGCCTTTTTATCTCTATCATGGGTACTAGGAAGAAAAATTACGTGTGCAAGTCAGTAGTGTGAGTAGAATCTACTGAGCATTAGCTGTCGTCCATCTCTAAAAGAAGTTCCAAGGAAAGCAAGGCTATAAGATGCTTTTAAAGTATTTTTTCTAGCTTCGTTGGTCCTTTATTCTTGAACTTCTTCCTTCCCTCTCTGTACTTTTTTTTTACCCAAAACCCAGTAATGATTTAATTTTCCACAGAAAATAATACAGGTTTTAGAGAAGGTTAGGGCACTTTTAGAAATTACTAGCACAGAAATCTTGATGATTTTGTTCCTAATGAATAAAACCCAAACAGATATTTTAAAGACACATAGAAACAGGAAAGCTATTTTAACTGTTTATTTCATGAGTGCAAATTAAATCCAGAACCAGATGGAATTAAAAGTGTACTGGTAAAGTGACCTTCATGTGAGTTGAAAGTATATGCATCTTTTATGATCTCTCGTAGTATGTAAAACATATAGCAGCCAGCAATACTGAAACACATCCCTCAGTCAGCCCACCTCATTTCTGCTGATCTCACACATATCTTGGGAGTTTTTGCATTTTGTTCAGTTTGGGGTTTTGGGGGGCTTTTTGGCAAGACAGGCTGTGCTACATAAATATTTACATGTTTCTTTCTCATTCTTTCATGGCATTTTGAATAATACATACAAAGATACTGTGCATTTCATAAAATATTTTTCCTTTTCTCTCTCTTTTCTACAGGTCTGTAGGTCTTTTCTGTAGGTCTTTTCTACAGAGTCTTTCAGTGAGAGAGATTCTCACAAGTGGTTAGGCATTTGAAATAATGTTTGAAATACCATTTTCCATTTAAGAAAGGGAGTACTAAGCACTTATTGACTTACAGACCAGACCATGTCTGGAAGGCTGCAGATTTTGGATGTAAATGTGCTTGAGATGGCTTGATACCTTATTGCTGACTGTTATTCTTAGAAGACTTTCCAATAGTATTCTTCCGCTGTCACCAAATGCACATGCACTGGAGTAACATCTCCTTCTCAGCCACTGAACAGATGCTGCGTTCCATAGGAACAACTTTTCTTGGTTGCTTAGGGAGGTAAAGGACATTATCCTAGTTTTAAATTCCTTTTTTTCACTTTTGAAGAAACTGATACCCTATCCACTGGGACACCAGTGTAGGTTATAGCACAGTGTTTAATCACTCAGCTGAGCAGGCTGAATACCCTTTGCACATATTTTGAGGAGAGTGAAAGTATTGTGCATATAATCTCCTTTAGTGCATCCAGAAAAGCGAGGCTCCAGCGGATTACAACATCTCTGGGTGTAGAGTACCTAGAGGATTGCTGAAGCTGCAGATAGCTGCTCATCAACAGCAGTTGTTGTACACATTTCTAGGAATGACTGTTCGGTATGTAAAGGGTTGTTCATAAAAGTCCTACATTTTCCTTTCTTTCATTTCCTAAACAATGTGGCACAGCTCTTTTTGAAGTGAATCATGCTGAAAGTTTGGAGCAGGCAGTGAATCTATAGTACAGATGTCCTAAATAGACTTGGGCATAAAGAAGCTTACGTTTGAAACTCTTAACCTGAGGATATTAATTCCATGTGTTTAGTAAAGCTAATGTATAGCTTTTCTGCTTGTGAGTACAGGTTGTGTTTGTGAATTTTTTCCTAAGTATTGAAATGTATTGTGAGTCTGCACATAGAAAGTGAGGTACAAGTTATTATGTATTAAGGTATGTAAGTGTCGGAAAGCAAAGACATGTTCTAAACAACATCCTGTCTCTGACTAATGCTTCCACCTTTGTACAACTCTTCCAAATGTCTTACAGAAGATATAAATGGAAAAGTTTCAGCTTTATCCTGCATGGTAAATGTCTGGTATATTGTCAAAGCATAATCATGTGCATATAATGCAATCATGTCTAACAGAAGAGTGAATGGTATAATTATTCTTAATTATATCTAATCCTAAATCTTATTTTCCATATTATATGGAAAAAACCCCTTTTACTTAATTATAGTTACTTTTTACTGGATTTAAGTTTCACTTAATGTCTCAGTGGTTTTTTTCAGTTTTCACTTACAATTTGTGATTTTTATGAGCAGTTATCTTAATCTCTTCTTCAAAATAGGTAGTTAAGGTGTTCACTCATACACAATATGTCTTTTGCATACTTAGTTCAGATGTATCACAACTGGGGTTTTTGGCATAGAGTAGAAACTCTAAATGAAACTGAGTAGGCCACCTGTGTTTAATCTGCCTCCTTAAATTCAACCTTCGTTATCCATCCAATATGATTTGACTAAACTTATCATGCATGTTTATCTGAGTAATTAGGACTTCTTATAAAACTAGTTGGCCGCATTTTTGCCTGGTTTTTTGTTTTTGTTTTTGTTTTTGTTTTTTTGAGGGGAGGGAGGGCTTTTTTCTTTAGTTGTAGCTGTGCTTTGGTTATGATGCAAATTTATTTCAGATGCAGTTCAAAAATTTTACTGTCTAACTGAAGGTAGGACCCAAGTCATCTCTTGCTAAAGTGAGCAGGTTTATTTTGAATAAGTGTTGTGTATAAAAGTTTTCTCAATGCATTATTGCTTCTGCATGGGAGGTTTTAGAGTCAGATTTACAAAGTTCTTGCAGAAGGGTTGGAAGAAGCAGTGGAAAAATTTAAGGTATAACATTGCTTCTTCCTGCATATAGACTTATGTGATTGAAATGTGTTACATATAAATTATTTCTTCATATTTACTTGTAAAATGGGCGCTCTTCTTTTCTCTCACCTAGTGTGGGTCATCATCAGAGGTAGTGGTGAGGGACTTTCTGTCTTGGAAACGCAGGAGGCAAATGTTTTCCTGCCTCCTCTACCTGCCAGAGCAGCAGCATCTGCATGATTTCCCTGAGCTCCCTACCAGCAGCTCATACTCCAATTTTGTATTGCAGTCAACAGCCTTCTGCTCCTCGGGGAGTGCAGCCCTGGCAATGAAGGATGATCAGAAGAGATATGCACGTGCCTCTGTCCTGTCCCCAGCTGGCCCTGGGAGCCCACTGCTGGCTGTCAGAGCAACAGGCAGCCAGCAGCTGCCAGCACAGCTGCCCTCTGTTCCCAGAAGACCTCCTTATGCTGGAACTCCTCAGTGGATCTCTTGCCCGCACTGTTAATCAGGACCCAATTTTTTCATAACATTCTCTCTCCCCCTGCTTAAAAAAAAAAAAGAACTAAAAATCCAACTGTGTGCGTAACACTGCAGATGTTGTTTCAGCTCAATGTTCAGATAACATCAGTGTTTCTGTTTTGTTTATCTTCTGCCAGGGTAGCTCATGAGGACATTAGCAGAGATGGTGCTGGAGACACAGTTCCTAAGCCTGTCACTTTCTGTGTCAATGGAAGCTGCACTGAAAGGACTTGTCAGGAGAGAGCTAGCTCTGTGAATTAGTTTGTGACAGTTGGCTGCTTCAGAAAAGGGGAATTTTCTTCATTGCCAGATCCCTCCTCATCAATATTGTATTGCTTTCACTCTCCCTGAGAAGCCAGCGTAGGCATAGTATATCGCTACCCATTTGCACAGTACATCAGAGTGTTTTAATGCCATTATACTGCCCAGAATGGAAGTTGCATTAAAAATGCTTTAGGAATTGGGTTTCCTCTATCTTTTTAATGTTATTGCACTGGAAGAAATGATTGCAATTAGTAACAGCATTAGGGGGAAAGCAAGAGCTAATTTTCTTCTATCACCAGAAATAAAGGGGTCTTATGTCTGAAAGAAGTGCATTCCAATGCAATGGAAATAATTGCTAAAGCTTACAAAATTTTAGTTCTCAATTATATTTGAATACCTGGGCGTAGTTCAGCTATATTTCCTATATGAATAAAGGAACAGTGTTTTAACTGTAATGTAGATATATGTTTTGTTTGCTTTTTTGTTTGTTTGTTTGTCTTTTTACATGGAGATAGAGCACATCTTGTTTCACATCTGTACCAGGACAGAGAGCCGATCTGGTGCCTCCTCAAATTACTAGTTTTTGTGACAGGAGAAATTGAGGTAATTAGTTTGTAGGATCCAGATTTCTTTTATAATTTGCTATAATGGCCCCTTCCAAAACTGTTGTACTTCATTGCAGGAGATAGGAGGCAATGACCTCTAGAAGTAGAATGAAAATCAAAGCTGATGATTCCCCTAAGATATTATTCACATTCTCTGTCTTTACTAACTAAGCAGCAATTCATGTAATCTGTCTGTAATATTTCTCTCTTAATCAGTATGCTAGGAACTGGAAAAATGGATGTTCTTTGAATATGATTCTCTAATACTACCACAGACAAAGAGGAGAAAAAAAATTCACTTTTTGTCCAGCCACTTACACTTTTGGGTTTGGGGGTTTTTGTTGTTGTTTTGTTTCGTTGGGGGTTTTTTTTTGCTTTTCTTGGTGTTTTGTTTTGTTGTTTGCTTAGGTTTGTTTGGTTTTTTTACTACAATATATTTGCTTATGTTTAAATATAGGGGGCTGTTGCTGTCATAGCGAACTTGGAAATTCTGTCAGATTCAGTTTGCACTTCTCTTGTGATCACTTCAAAGCATGCTCTTCTTCCTCTAAACAGGCCACCACATAGTGTTCTTGGCTGCTTCTTGATTCTTTACAAAACTTAGTGCTGTTACTAAGACAAGGAATTTACTTGTTAGTCCTTACAAATATTGAAAGAAAACACACACTCAGATAAATATAGCTACAGCTTTAAAAATGCAGTTAAGTCCAATTGGGAAGTAGAGTTAGCTATTCAAAGCAAATCCATATTTGCAACATATCTTGCACAAGAAAACAAACTAATTTTGCAATTACAGGTTATGCTTATTCTAATGTGTGGATCATCCCATGGAAGGTAACTGTCAAGCCTTTCCCCTTTACAACTAAACAAAATACTGAACAGAAATAGTCCTACCACCTCAGAGTCCAATGTATTTTTTGCACAAGTCTCCACATTTATTGCTTTCATGTGCTGGTCTAGCCAATTGTATTAGTTTTCCCTACAGATTTTTGCCTTTCCGAATTTTGGGGGTTTTTTCCCCAGGAAAAACTTTGTATTTCTTACAGTTAGTGTTAGTATGAAACCACCTGGTAGGCTGAGCCAAACTCATGCAACACTATGTGTCGCGTTCCAATAGGGGAGGAACAGCGAAGAGTTCCTTTTAAATGGATGGTCGGGAACAGAATTAAGCCAAGCAAGGCAGACGTTGTATCTGAGAATCGTTTTCTTGTAACTCAAACGAAGAGAAAAGGGAGTTGCCCAAACAAGAGAGGGCAGAAAGACAGAAAAGAAGGTAGGAAGCTGCAAAAGGAATTGGGGGGAGAGAGAGAGAGGACAGAGGGAAAAAGGGGTGCTGTGCCGGCGGTCTGCCTGAGGCCGGCTGGGTGTCAGCGAGCCTGCGCAGCTCTCGGAGAGGCGCGGCTGTACAGGCGCGGCTCCCAGGACGAAGG